>QZGG01001642.1:0-57801 GCA_006409495.1 Sedum album
AGATACTAAATGTATAGATTAGAGATACTTTACAAAGATCGTTGATGATAATCATTATTGCAGTAGATCATCATTAGATTTCCGAAATATATTGTAAACTATACTTGTAACAAAAAAATTGACTTGTTTTAAGTTTAATCGAATTGGAAAATTTTGTACTTAGCTAAAACTCCTAAATAGTAATGGTGCGACCTGTGACTGTGAGTGTCGCTCTTCGTAACTGCAATGACACGGTGGCAAAATCTAGACCGTAATCCACTTTATTGACGGATTTGATTGGTCAGTAATAAAATCGTTGATGTAAATAGCGACAAAAAACTTATAAACCCTACTAAACGAAAATCGAAAATGGAGAATGCACCGCCAGCACCGACGACGGAGTCGAAATCAGCAGAAGCACTTGAGTCGCTTTCATCAACACCGTTTCGAAAATCAGCAGGAAGCTTCCGGTTCTATCTCTTAATCCGGAGGGTAAGGAAATTGTAGATTTTTAGTTCAACGTGGAAATAGTGATTGATGGTGGGTGATTCATGATTGTGTATTATTGGTGTGAAAGATGTGAGATTTTTTTTGTGTCTGATCAGGATGGATTTGGAGCAGAAGTTTCAGCTTGTTAGGGTTATTGGTGAAGAGTGTATACAGGAGGATGAGTTGAGGAATTTGCTTGAAAAGAAGCCTGAGCCGATTTGTTACGATGGATTTGAGCCCTCTGGAAGAATGCACATGGCTCGGGTCTGAATTCATATATTTGGTTCCAGTAGAGATTACGTAGTATTTAGTTTAATGATTGCTTAGATTCGATTTAATTGTTACCCAATTAATTTTTATTTTTAGTTTAAATTTAATGTGACATTTTTGTTATTTTGATGATTAGGGAGTTACGAAAGCAATAAATGTGAACAAATTGACGTCGGCAGGTTATCAGGTGAAAAGATGGGAGGTGATTTGAAGAAAATTGAGGTTGTTGGGAAGTACTTTCATTGAGATATGGAAAGCTGTTGGGATGGATCTTGAAGGAGGAAAAGTAGAGTTTTTATGGTCTTCGCAGGAAATTAATAGTCGAGCACATGAGTACTGGCCTCTTGTGATGGATACAGCGCGGAAGAAATTCCGAGAATCATGAGGTGACAGTTTGTCATGATTGTGAACGTTTTAGATGGCGAGTGTTGTGTTTTATATTTGACGTATCGTTTTATTAAGATGTTGTCAGATCATGGGTCGAAGCGAGCAAGATGAGTTTAGGCATTGCCATTAGGCCCTGGGCCGAAAAAAGCCCATGGGCCGGCCCGAAGCCCATCCAAGCCCAGCCCTGTCGAGCCCATCCAAAGCCCGATCGAAGCTCAGCCTTATATCGGATAGGCCGGGCTTGGGCTTCATCCTCGGGCTTTGGGCCCGGCCCACCGGCCCGACCTATTGGCCCATCTCGCAAAGCCCGACCTTACCGTACTAATATTTCGAACAATAGAATAGTGGAATAAATATAAAAAAGTCATACTATATAATATATTTTACAAACTCTTTAAATTCAACATTTATATGAATTTGTTTGTATATTCTTATTTTCTAAATTAATATTTTTTCTATGAAGTCGTATTATCTCAATATATTTAAAGATATATTCATTTGTTCTCTGAACTTTATCTGATTCTGTTATAATAAACCTTAAAAACAATAAAAATGAGTTAAAAAATAATGTGACATAAAAAATATTTTTTAAAATTGTATTTCAATTATATGTATTTTTTTATTATTTAAAAATTATTTAAAAATTATATTTTAATTAAGATTTGAAATTTGAACGGACTTGTGGGCTGGGCTCGGGCTTCATTATTTTTACCAAGCCCGGCCCGGCCCGGCCCGATGAATAGTGATAGGCCGTAAATATTAGGGCCGGGCCGGGCTCGGGCTTCAAGTTTTGGGCCGGGCCGGGCTGGGCCGGGCCGAATGGCATTGCCTAGATGAGTTGACTGCAGCGCAGATTTTATACCCGTGCATGCAGTGTGCTGACATTTTTTTCCTCAAGGTCAGGAACGAAAAATTGCTTATGATATCTTTCTAAATACTTATTGCGATTTGTACACGTTTCTGTCATGCAAGTGCTTGCATTGCTATGTATGTAGGCTGATATTTGTCAGTTGGGTATGGATCAGAGAAAAGTGAATGTACTTGCAAGGGAGTATTGTGATGACATGAAGAGGAAAAACAAACCTATAATCTTGTCACACCGTATGACTCTTCTATCAAGCATTAATGCATTTTGCGTTCAATTACTTAATATGTTCAATCCCCTCGTTTCTTATTGGTGATATGCAGACATGCTACCTGGGTTGCAACAAGGCTAGGAAAAAATGTCAAAGAGTGATCCATCATCCTCCATTTATATGGAAGATGAAGAGGTTAGTGTTTCCATCGATAGTTGGCCTTTATTTGTCTAGCAATGGCTTGTGCTGTTCAGATGTCAATGTTCGTGGTCCACCTTTGGCAACTGCTTCAGTGTGATTGACTATAACTTGCTATTCCCAAACACTCCAGGGTGAAGTAAATGTAAAAATAAAGAAAGCATGTCCCCCGAAAATTGTCCAAGGAAATCCATGTCTTGAGTATGTGAAGTACATGATCTTCCCATGGTTTGGAGAGTTCAAAGTGGAGCGCAAGGCGGAAAACGGCGGTGACAGGTTTTCTTTGAAGCCACAATACTAGACATGCCAACTCATTTTACATTCATCATGCTAACTTAATTTTACTTTGTCGTATATTCTGCTATACCTTACTAAAACGTTATTTCTGTAACTCAAAGCTACTGTCTACCTTGTTCCACTTCTGATTTTATATCTACTTGGTGTACGTCCCTCTTTTGATCCCTGTTCTCTTTTTGTCCAGGATTTACCCAGTTTTCGAGGACTTCGTTGCTGAATATGAAAGTGGCCAGCTGAATCCTGGTGACCTTAAACCATCTTTGGCAAAAGCAATCAATACAATACTGCAGGTCAGTTTAAAACGGCTCGCAGTCTGTTAAATAATCCCAGGATTCTTCATTCATAAAAAGTCTTTTAGATGTTACCATTGTGCTATTCAAAGCTTAGAAATTGTTATTCTAACCGGTTACTTTTGATATCATTCTTTTGTTTGGTCCTTATTTCGCAATACGTACCGAAGGACGTTTAACATCTCTATGAATTGACATATACTATAACTTATTACTTTTCTAGTAATAATGTTCTTATTCATGACTTTGTCATCTTAACGTGTTGATCATCTTGCTTAAACATCTATTAAATGTGAAAATGGTATAATAGACTTGTGGCTCTTGCTTATGATTTAGTTTCATCTGTTTGTACAGCCTGTTCGTAGCCATTTTGCCAATGATGCCAATGCCAATGATGCCAATGCCAAAGATCTCTTAAAGAGAGTGAAGGTATACACGTCTCCATTTGACTAAATCAGCTGGAGCTTTTGTTTTGTTCATTGCTTAAATTTATTTTTATATTTTTACAGGCTTACAGAGTCACGAAGTGATTCATAATTTAATGCCCAATACAACAAAAGTGAGGCCTACTAGTGCAACATTATATACAAAAATCCTTAGCTGTGACCTTACTCTTCTATCAATAGCACTCCATAACAGACATTTTACATATATCTATCTGCAGTGTTGCAGTCAGTTGAATCATTCGTTAAGATCAAATCAAAACTTGTAAGTTATCTAAAGTCTGTTTTACTTTTACCAGAGTCATTTTAATATAACTATACTATATTTTCACATTAGGTAAATTATGTTGACTTGTTACAGTTTCAACTCACTAGATGTCACATTAACATTCAACTTTGCACCATGTATTGATGGCAGCTTATCACTTAACCATTCTATGTTTTTTCATGGTCAATCCTCTGAAACATAGAAATTTGGTTCATGTGATGTTGATATATGGAAATAAAGTTTGAGGAAATTGAAGTCATTTGCAACATAAATTAAAGCATTGGTGACATTTGGTTCTCTTAGAAAATTTAGTTGAATATTTCCACCGCTTTTTACATTATTCAAACTGAGATTAAAGCATTGGTGACATAGCCGTAAAGATCGATTTTTTTGTCAGTTGAAGCAATATTTTGTTGATTTCAGTTCAGAATTCAACAAGTGTGAATCTGCAACATTGATGTCAATCAATGGCCTGAGTAAGCTGAATAAAATTCACATTCAAACTAAAGAATTGTCAGTGTTCTAATGGAGGTAATTTATTCACATCTTTGTACTACTATTCTGTTAACCTCATCATTCCAAATTTACTTGTCACTTTCAACGAGTATTAATACATAGTAATAATCTGAAATCCAAACCTTTAGAATGAGTTTTCCGGATTAATACATAGTGACCTCTGACTTGGCTTTATTATACCTATTCCAAATACTTTACTGCAAGGTGCAAAACAATATCTGCTTGACAAATTAGAGAAATGACATATTTATTTTTCTTTGTAATCTGGGTGAAAATGTAAAGTCAACTAAGAAAAACAGTTTGAATACAACATATTTGTCATTGATTTGATCATAGTCAAGAACTGTTTTATTCGGTTTTTGGGAAATGCACTTTGAAAGCCATTAAATTGAATGCCATGCCATGTTACACATTTTGATTTGCCTTCTTCTCCCTGTACTCTCATCACGTTGACCTTGTAGAAAGAAGCTGCAAGTTTTATCACCAAGGGTATGAGCTACTTGGTATATTCTTTACCCACCATTGAAGACCTTGTCATCTTCCTTCCACATTTTATACCCCCAGTTGAACTCACAACTGTTGCAACCCCCCTATTGAGGAATCTCAAGTTCCTCCCAATGCAGTCAATATAAATGCAGCTTGTCACTTTGCTGATCTTTCTTGACCAATTACATATGACATACCCAAATGTTATAAATACTGATTTCTCCAGTGATAAGCATCCTCTTGGTATTGTTGGTCCTTAAAAATTCCAACTTTATGTAGCTTGAAGCGCTGAGGTGACTTGAAATGGCTTCTGATGACTCTCATACAAACCTGCCTGATCTGATGTTTGAAGATGTTCGTTACCAGATTGGTTTAGCTGTCAGAGGCATTCAGTGGAGTTATGCCATTTTCTGGTCTGAAAGTCAACCAGGGTAACTCTCATCTTCTTCCACCAAATTTCATTCACTGTACATTAAGTTATTGAATTGGATGAATTTATAATATGCAGTAATTTCTCTTGTAGAATTTTGAAGTGGGGTACAGGGATATATAACGGCGAGATCAAAACCAAGAGTAAGATTCAAGGTACAGAACAAAGTGGCGAAGACATTTATACGCAAAGGAGTGACCAGTTGAGGGAATTATTTGAGTCTCTTTCTGCTAGTGAAAGTAACCCTCAAGGCAAGAAGCTACACTCAGCCTTGTCTCCAGAAGATCTCTCCGAACTAGAATGGTTTTACTTTGTCTGTATGTCTTTCGTCTTCCACGCCGGTCAAGAGTAACGTGTTCTTTCTCAAAACTCACTTTAACCAACCATAAACATTTCACTTGTTTCATGTCTGATTGACTTTTTTTATTTTCTTACAGGTTACCGGGAAAAGCATTGGAAAAAGCTCAGCCTGTATGGCTATGCAACGCGCACCTTGCTGATAATAAAGTCTTCGGCCGCTCCCTTCTAGCAAAGGTAAGATCTTTATCAATCTGTCATGGTCTTAACTTAATCAGCTGAGCTTAAAACCGAAGTACCTGACCACACTTTCTCTACTCTTATCATCTGGTCTGATCCCGGACCTTTCTTTGCAGAGCGCATCCATTAAGGTACCAATCTCACCACCGAAATAAGTCCATATGACTGGCCATACCTGACAGGAATTCTGATCTAAACTGTTTTTCTTCTTTCCGCTTTTGCAGACTGTAGCGTGTTTTCCAGTTCCGGGTGGCGTTGTTGAGCTTGGAGTTACTGATAAGGTATTAACACTTCTGAACAGATATTACCATTTGTTCCAATGTGATTTTATGGAGCCTTATGTTTCTTTCAGGTTTTGGAAGATGCACAACTCATCCAACGCATCACTAACTTTTTGGGCAATGATGAATTTATGTCCTTGAAACGGAGTGATCTCGAATTCCAAAAACCAAGCATCTCGACTGACAATGTTTGCCCAAAACTCAACAATATAGACGCACACTTTGCTTCTGTGGTATCTCCACTTACGAGCACATCTGAACTTGGGCTAGCTGAGCTAGAAAATTCTTTTATCGCGGACAGCTTCAGTCAGCAACTTGCACAATTACAAAGCTGGAAGTTCACTGACGAAGACCTGAATAGCTATGTCCATCATGACCCCGGGAAAAATAAATTTACAGCTGTTTCTGACAAATTAGACCATCAATCTACACTGCAGCGTCAAGAGTACAACCAGACGAATTATGCGCCGCTTGGGAATTCAAACGATACAATGCATTACCAAAGTGTCATTTCAGCCATCCTGCAGACATCAGTCATTGGTCCACAATATGGCAATATCAAGAATGCGTCGAGCTTCGTGAGTTATAAAAGAGGAGCATACATGGGGATTATGAAGTCAGATAACAAAATGCGTCAGAGTATGTTAAAGAAGGTTCTAATGGAAGTTCCTAAAATGCACTATAACAGTCTACTTGATGCCGTAGCAAAAGATGACAATAATGTAGCTCAGAAAGAGTGCAAGGATACCTGTTTGCGAGAGGTGGATGAAACTGAGGCGGAGGAAACTGGACTAAATCATGTACTAGCAGAACGTAGACGAAGGGAAAAGTTAAAGCGGAGATTTTTGGTTCTCAGGTCATTAGTCCCCACCACGACAAAGGTGACTAGTAACTCATGTTTACAGATACAAAGTAACTTTAAATAAAGACGTGAAATAACATTTTAATCTGTACCTTTGCAGGTTGACAAGGTATCAATACTGGATGACACAATCAAATACTTGAAAGAGCTGGAAAAAAGAATAGGAGAACTGGAGTCTACACAAGGGCTAATGAAAAACACAAAGAAAACCAATATTAGAAAATGCCAGAGTCTAGAAAATACCGAGACAATATCTGAAAACTATATGCAAATAGAGGAATATACTAATCCTAAACCATCCAAGAAAAAGAGGAAGGCTCGTTAACAGTTCTGAAGATTTTGGTTATACCGGAAATTGTGCAACAAAAGCTTGCAAGGAAGCTCTTTGGTTAAAGGGCATTACGAAGGAACTGCCCGACTCGGTGTAAATTTTTCTGTCTTTGTAAAGCCATAAACGTTGAGATAGGGCTGGATAAATGTTGTTCAAATCCAAGAGTTAGTTTGAAACTCAAGTCTGATATTTAAATTCATATTGGAACTTTCTAATATGAATCCATACGAATGCATTGGTGTTTATGAATCAAACATAAATCTTTCAGGTGATGCTGCTTCTTTCTTTAGCATAAACTTTTTATCTTTTGCACCATAATCTTGATCGAGTCTTGGTTGTATGGCTGCGTACAAAGGTTGACATCGGTGATAGCGAATTCCCATACTACAGCAAGGTTGCTATGAAGAGGTAAGGTGGCAAGGTTGCAATGAAAAGGTAAGGTGGCAAGGTTGCCTTTGGAGTCAGAGAGAGTGAGTCCTACTTGAATGAGTTGGAGATGGTCGACGTTGGCTTTCATTAAGGAGTATTCAGTTTCTTTAGAGACAGTGTTGAACGGAGTGTTGTTGATTATGTGTTGTATGTTGAGGAGTTGTTGATTGAGTTTTGTTTTCGAACGCGGCGGATTTGGATGTTGGTTTTGTGTCTGGAGCTGTAGAGGGTTGGATTCTGATTGGATGGACAGCAAAAGTAGTGAAGAAGGAAGGAACCGAGTTAGGGAGGAGACATGGCCGCCAGTGTAGGACTCATCTGATAGATAGTTGTGAACTGGATAGGCAGTAATTTTATAGTGAAAATAGACCCGTTTTGTACCACATGCAAAAGTAATTGAAACATTAATTTATAAATGTCAGTACTATGGATATAAGCCTGTGATAAATGTAAAACATTGTTGGCAAATATTGTATTACAAAATTGGAATGTGACGCCATTATCTATGGCTGTGGCCAATCACTGTTTGATATTTTGAACCTCGAAATCGCCAATGGCACACACTAAGACCTGCGCCTGGCGCGGGTGTTGTGATTATCATTGGGATTCTTCCTTCCAATGAACATAGAAACTGCTTTTCCAACTGGTGGTTTGAGAGGAGCTCTCTTTTCGGAATGGTGGAAGATGTCATCTGCTAGGAAAAGGTCATCACCCTGGAATGCACAGCAAATTTATTACAAGTATTCAAAGGCAACTGAGAACCCAGTAAAATTAATAGAGATGAAAACAAATGATGTACCTCATTAATGGGTTTCTTCTTTGTCTTTGGGTATAATAGCTTGTGAGAAAGCTGATCTTCACGAAGAACGGGATTCTTGGTGATTGCGTCTCTTCCACTTTGGGGCATCGGCAGAGAGAACTATACACAAGGTAGTATGTATGGACTAGTTAATATATATGAAAAATGGTAACCAAAATTACTAGCCTTAGCGATTGGGAAGATATTTACCTTTGTTCCACGAATAGAAATACGCTGCTTGCGGTCAGAAAGAACCACTCCATTCTCACCAACCGTAACAGCTACCTTCCGCAAAGTTCCCCCATTGCCACATTTGGGACAGAATATTCTTCCGACTTCGCTAGTTACTTCATAACAAGCATGGCACTTCAATACCCACCTGGTGGTAAACAAGAACCAAATTATGTTAAACAAAAGTAATGTTCTGACGTGGCAGATAAAATGAACATGATAAGTTGATACGCTGACGTTTCAAAAGTAGTTAATGGGAACAAACCTCTGAAGCTGCCGGATCTGCATTCCCCCGGGAGCCAGAAGACGCAAACCCATTTGAATAAGAACATTTTGCATTGCAAAGTCACTTGTTATGCAGGCCACAGTCGAATCAGAAAGTGACTTTATCATCCAGCTCTGCTCACTGCTATCATCATCAGCAAAAGAGGGAGCCACAGCTTCACTTGCTTCACTCACTATATCCGACTGTTCCAAAGTGTTCCCATGTTCCTCAGCTACTTCCTCTTCATGCATGCTCTGCTTCTTCTTCTACTTCTTCCAAAGCAGCAACTTTCTCTTCTTCTAACCGCATGTCCTCGAGTATGGATGACAGCTCTCCTTCTCCATTCACAATCTTTGCATCCCTTTGTTCATCAGTAAGTGTATTTTCAATTTTGTGAAGTGCGGAAATCAGTGCCTTCCAGTTCCTCCAAATCATCTTCATCACCCTCATCAGCATCAAATTCAGACGATGCCATTGATGTCTCTCGTCTAGCTTTCCGTCTAAGAAACCTTCTGTGTGTACTTCTGCTGACAGCCGGGAGCCAACCACCATCATCATTACCATCACCACCTGATTGCCCCATTGACGCATCCACTCCAACAGCCGTCTTTTTTGCAACAACACCATTTATCTCGTGGACATTCTCACCATGCTCGACATTTGGCACTTCACTACCATTCTCTGACACAATTCCATCACCAACATCCAAATCCAACTCCTTAATAGGCATAATTCTCGAACTCTTCAATCCCTCATCCACTTCACGCTCAAGCGCTTCCCACTCCTCCAAATTGGGTACATTCGATCCCCATCCTGGCAACTCCTTCACAGGTAAACTCTTAGCTTTCACCACATGTATGGGCGGTGGACACTTCCTAATCCTCTCCGTCCCATGAAGTTGCTCCTCCAATGTATACGTCAATGCAATTAGCTTCAAATCAACATCAGACAACGTCTGCAAATCACCCGTCTCTCTTGCAAAATTAATCACTAAAACCCAACACATAACAATACAATCATTCACAACTTTATAAATAAATCAATAAACAAACCAAATTCAAATAATAAAAGTCAAAGAAGTCAAACCTGCACGTAGCGATTCAGGAGTGGGATTCATAGTCTGGACCTCGAAAGGTAAAAAATCAAGCTTTCGTCGAGAAACGGGATCGCGAACCTCGCTACGAAACTCAGGGACAGAGAAGAATTTACTAGCGGACTGAGCAAGCTTATCGCCGCCTTGAATAATAGCATTGGCATCGACGACAGCAACGACGATGCCTTTATCGGATTTACATCCGTTAAGTAGCTGGTTCCGGAAAGCGGCGGATTGAGATTGGTTCTGATTGCAGGAGATTGCGCCGGCGGCTGCTGTTTGACGACGTTGCTCCAGTTTAGCGTTTCTGACATGTTTCTGTTCTGGGGTTTTTTTGGAGATAATTGAAAGTGGTGTTGTTGTGGTAAACGGCGTCGGAGTGAGGGTCAGGTGCTTCTTCGTTCGATATCGGGTGTGCTTGGGCGGCGGCGCGTAGAACGGTGAGTCGGGGACAGAGCTTGAAAAATACCTAATTTGTTGTTTGTAGATTCATAACTAACACTAGGCCCAACAGGCCCAATTTCCTTTTTTCAAACTCATGTTGAAACAACTCTAAATTCAAATTCGAGTACCCGTTTTCGGTTTGTATTTGATGACTGCATTCCGAAAATTTATCAAATATGATTATTATGATTTAGGGAAAAGATGATTGAGTTCAATGCTCTAGAAATTCTAACCACCCGACCTAATTCATTTACTTAACACTTTATGAGAATTAAAATTGATAAATATACTTTTGAATTCATTTACTTAACATTTTATGAGAATTAAAATTGATAAATATACTTTTGAATTAGTAAATACATTTAAATATTATATTATTGATATAAGCATTGACCCAGGGTCGACCCAGGTGGACCCTCTAACCCAATGACCCAGTGACGTAGCCGGGTCGACTACCGGATCGGGTTTCACAACACTGATATTAAGTATATATATGAGAGATGAAAGGATTTAATTTCAGCTATTGATTATGATAATTCGATGGTTGAGACAAAGTATGTATTTATTAAATGGGCATATGGATTTGTAAAAAACATATCGGTTGAGTTTTTCAGTTTTATTTAGACATCTTCTTAACCGTTGATTTTTAATAATTTAACGGTTGAGATTAATAATCGTCATTCTTTAACACCCGTATATTTTGTATATTCAATTATCCATTTAAATAAAAAACCAATTTAATCTCTACAGTCTGATCAATTAAAAATTAAAACCAACGATTGAATCGTGTCCTTCCGTTCTACAAAAATTACTCGTCCCTAAGTCCTTACTCATGAGTTAAGTGTTCAATATTTGACCTGTCAAACCCGAGTTTTCGATAGTAGCCTGGTATTCAATGATCGTAAATTATGGTTTCTTTCTTTTTTCTTATCTCTCCAACTGCGGTTATTACTACGTTTTCTCCACACAAATGGTGCCTTTTTGTAAATTAAATGGAATATATGTAAATGAAATACACGAGCTGTTGAGATTGACGTTTATCAATATCAATTGTTGGATAAATAAAAATCAACGATTGAGATGATATCCGTCTGTCTTATTCTGTATATGAAATATCAAATATTGATGAAATATTTTTCATCAATTGTTGGACAACCCTTTTTAGTTTTTATTTAATTATTTTTCATTATATTGATGAAATCAACTAAAAACTACAAAGTACTTAATAAAGTACGGGAGTCTGCATATACTGATGTCTCAAATTGTGGCATTTAGTAAATAGTGGCGTGGTCCGCGTGGACGATCGTCAAATGTAGGGGTGTCCATCGGGCCGGGCCGGGCCTCACCCTAAAATGTCAAGCCCGATGTAACATCCCACATCGACAAGAATGAGAAAGAGAGTTAGCTAGATAAGCTAACCTGCCGAGTCTCATGTCACCTAAGTACCATGGTTTTTAAGATAAAGGTCCTAGGTTGTGGTGACCTAGGGAGCTTGGGTGGCATGTGTCTCGGACAGGCTAGGCTTGTAGCGGCTCGGATTGGCTGATCCGATCGGGGCGTTACAGATGGTATCAGAGCCGACTCTCCACAGTAGATGACAGAGGTCATCGAAAGGAGAGGAGGAGACTGAGAGTCTGTCTAGATTGGGCCCAACGAGGACGTTGGGATTCTGTTAGTGGGGTGAATGTAACATCCCACATCGACAAGAATGAGAAAGAGAGTAGCTAGATAAGCTAACCTGCCGAGTCTCATGTCACCTAAGTACCATGGTTTTTAAGATAAATGTCCTAGGTTGTGGTGACCTAGGGAGCTTGGGTGGCATGTGTCTCGGACAGGCTAAGCTTGTAGCGGCTCGGATCGGCTGATCCGATCGGGTCGTTACACCCGAGCCCTAAATAACCTAAAAATTTCAGGCTTTTCGGTAAAATTCGGGCCGGGCCGGGTCTCCCCTAAATTCAAAAGCCCTCGGGCTTTTAAAAGCCCGTTGACTTAGGGCTTGACCGGGACGAATCGGGCTTTTTCGGGCGTTTTACGGACTTTTTACGAGTTTTTCCGAAAATAAATAAATTTAATTTTAATGTTTATATCATTTCAAAATATTTTTAATATTATATTGTGTTAAATAGTTATTAAAATAATTTATCTCTTTTAAAAAGACATGATGTTGAGTTAATTATTCTCAACCCCTTAATTATTCGAACAATGTACCAAAAGTAATCAATATTTCAAGATTAGTTTTTATTATATTCATATTTTTTAGTTATGTTAAAGTTGAAGTTGGTTATTTAATCTACATATTTAAGTGTATGTTATCATAATAAACGTCAAATAGTATTAAAATATTACGAATTCAACACTAATATTCGAACAATTTACCAAATGTAATCAATATTTCAAGATTAGTTTTCATTATATTCATATTTTTTAGTTATGTTAAAATTGAAGTTGGTTAATTAATCTACGTATTTAAGTGTATGTTATCATAGTAAACATTAAATAGTATTAAAATATTACGAATTCGACACTAATATTGATAAATCATATAGTTTATATGAACGGATTTTTTCGGGCTTTGGATCGGCCCGGGCTTTCGGACTGATCGGGCTTTGAGAGACAAGTCCGAGCCCGACCCTAATATATTGGGCTCGAGCCTCCATCGAGTCGACTAGCGAGCCGGACCGGGCCACTGAACTTTTATCGGGCTTTCGGGCCGACGGACCGTTTGGACACCCCTAGTCAAATGAGGCATTTTGTCTTTTTAGTCGACGGCTGAGTATTAAGAATTACGACTACTAAAATTACAGGAAATACTTCAGTTTATCTATTTATTACCAAATTCCCAACATCATTGCAATTTGCAACAGTCAAAAAAACAAACACCAAAACATTCCGACTGCTCTTTCTCTCTCCAAAACCCCAATTCAAATGGGATCATCCGTCTCCGCCCTCGTCCATTTCGTTGCCAATCCAACCCCGCCGCCGAACCCTGGTCTGGGAGACATGCCTGAAGATTGCGTGGCGTTGATCATCAGCAGGTTGAATCCAAAGGAGATATGCCGCTTAGCAACTCTCAACCGCGCCTTCCGTGGCGCGTCGCTTTCAGACGCTGTCTGGGAATCCAAGCTTCCGCAAAATTACAACTTTATCTTGCAGAAGCTGTTTGGTTTTAAAGAGGAGGGCTTGTTGGGGAAGAGGACTATTTACACTGTGCTGTCCAGTGGAAACACATTTGATCACTATGGATACAAGGTTGCCATTTTTTGATTTTATTCTTTTTTCAGGGGTTTGGATTGTGAAATTTATTTGTGGGTTTTTGATTGTGCAGAGAGTGTGGCTGGAGAAGAGTAATGGTGGGATGTCCATGTCCATTGCATCAAAGGGAATGGTGATTACTGGCGTGGATGATCGGAGATATTGGAGTCATTTGCCTACTGACGAATCTAGGTTAGTATTGCATATGGCCATTTGGAGATCTTTGTTTTATCTGTGTGATATTGTTGTCTCGTTCAGGATGTTTTAACTTCTTCTTTTTTGATCAATGATGTAGGGTAAAAGTGCATTTGCGAGTAATGAATGATATGTGTTCAGTACAAATATTGATTGTGAATGCTATCAAGATTGCTCATTAATCAAAGATAGTTTTTTGCCTTTATCCAAGGAGTGTTTTTGTCTTATTTTCGGGAGTCTGGTCCCGATTTTCAAACTGAGTGGCATCCTTAATTTTAAAGATATTCCAAAATTATCATTTACTTCAGTCCGGGTGAGAAAATGTGGCATGAATGTGAGATATCTAGATATTTTTTGGTGCTATGATCAAATGAATACGTAAGCAACTTGTCGTAAAAACGAACGAGTATCAAACCTTTACTTCCTATACTGGTTTAAGTCCACGAGGACAGATGAATTTTTGGTGCCATCAAAGCTTGCAAATGTTTTTCAAAAGTAATTTTCTTATTTCAATTTAAAAATATTTTCTTATTTCCTATCTTTAGGTTTGGCACAGTTGCGTATCTTCATCAAACTTGGTGGTTAGAAGTGGAAGGAGAGGTAGAATTCCCACTGCCTGCCGGAACTTACAGTGTACTATTCAGACTACAACTCGGTCGTACCTCCAAACAATTCCTTCACAAGATCTGCAACTCTGAGCACATACGTGGATGGGACAAAAAGCCAGCACAATTCCAATTATGCACCTCAGACGGACAATGTTCCGCCACCCAACACTTCTTAACCGATCCTGGAAAATGGATAAAGTATCACGTGGGCGACTTTGTGGTCCAGAAGCCTGACCAGCTCACCAAGGTCAGATTCTCAATGACTCAGATCGACTGCACACACTTGAAAGTGGCCTGTGCGTAGATTCAGTTCTTATAATACCCAAAAAATGAGGTAAAGTTATGACAGATTTAGGTAGTTGCCTAACCTTTTGTGAGTAGAATGATAGTTGTAACTTACCTGATCTGATGAGTTATGTGCCGGGTTTGAGTTTAGTCGAGATCCTGTGTAGCGCTAATGCATGTGTAGTATTACACCAAGAGCATGTCTCACTTCAGTTGTTGTGTATGCATCGTGACATGAGACCAAATAAGAAGTGATCGGATGGTTGCATACTTGCATTGTTCATATGTTACTGGGGAGCTTTCTACATTTTGGTAGAAAACAATTTTCTACATAATTTTTGTAAATAAATCAATAAATAAAAATCCCCGATAAGAAGCGTTTGTAGTCCAACGGTCAGGATAATTGCCTTCCAAGCAATAGACCCGGGTTCGACTCCCGGCAAACGCAGTTCGCTTTTTGCAACCACCATTACACGACAGGAGACAGAAATGCACAAATTAGTTTTCTTTTCTTTGAGAATTATGTGGTGACGTTTTCTTTTATTGGTATGAATGTCCCAATAATATTTCCACCCATGTCGGGGAAAGTTTCGCAGCCGGAAAGAGGGGACACCTTGCCGGTTTGATCAATTTGAACCGGGTATTTAAGGAGATGGCCATTCATATTAGTCACTTCTTCAGATGCGAATTGCCTCCAGTTTTGCTCACTTACTGTCCTCATTTGTCTTATACATTCAATGCTCTCTGGCTGCTTGTAAGATTTTTTGATAACTCCTGTGTGCTCCAACCATAACGACATTCTGTAGCCGTGAATCTGTTTTCACAAAATGCGCAAGTTACAAGGATGGTTAAGTATTTACAATATCTTTACAAGCTGAATTCTAACAGTTGGATAGCATATCTATTACCTGTCCACATGGATAAGAGCGTTTGTATGCCCAAGTATGCTTTGGCTGATAAGCACCCATTGCTATTTCAGTGTCCCTAGAGCCTTCCATGGATCGCTGGTTAATATTCGCCGACCCCAATATTACATACTCGTCATCAACTATCATTCCCTTGGAATGGACATAAATCATAAATCGCCGGTTCTTCTGTGCTAACCCCTGACAAAATGCGAACATCAATATTTATAAAATATTACAAGGTTCGAAACATCTGAGTAATATAATCGATGGGAACCATGAAATACCTGTGGAGAACGAGCAGGATGAGAAGTTGTGTATCCCTTGCTGTCATCGGGGCCTGCTTCCTCACGATTACCTAAGCAGAAGAAAAGTAAATAATCTTGCGGCTCGAATTCCTTGTCAAGTCCTGTTTCTTGCAACGCCTTGTAGATTACTTCGTACATCATTATCATGGTTTGGTTCTGAACAATGGAAAATCAGTCTTAAAACGAGCCAATCATCCCTTTGTTGGTTTTCAAGTGTCGGAAAAACTAAAATTTCAACATACCTGCCAATGCAGAATCCTTTGAGTAGAAGTGCTTGTTGGATCACCTTCTGGCCACATTGGTACAACAATGTAAACAGAAAAGCGCTCCCTGGCTCGGATTTTGTTAGCAACTTTCAGAGCTATTTCCAATGGAATTAAGTTGTTTGCACCTACACATACAGCCAACCATGAGGTTAACTTATGAAACAAAAAATAATTTGTACAGTGGGACTCAGAAAATCGAGAAGTTTAGAATTGCTGACCTAACTCTTTATGCGCATTCCAATTGAATGAGGATCCGATGAAGTATTGATTTTCTATGTAGATGAAGTGTTGTGCAGCTCGAATTGCCTTGACATATGCAGTGTGGATACTCATGTCTATAAGCACATTCTTTCCGCAAACCAGATTCTGTCACATTAACCAAAAACATCAATGCAATGACACATGAAAATTAGACTGTAAATGGGGTTAAAAACTTTCCACTGACCATCTTAGTTGCGTCCTTTGGATCGTCTGGAAATCCTTTCACAGAGTTCGAGTCAATTGAGCGGAAAACCTACAAAATTTTGGAAAGCAGTTGTGTAAAGCTTATATAACAAAAAACTGAAGCCTTTCCTTCTACCTGCATACCTGGGTGTGCCAACCTTCAGGATGATCCTCGCTTAGATACGGAGCGTCAGCAATTTTATGTATGTC
Source organism: Sedum album (assembly GCA_006409495.1). Classification (NCBI taxonomy): domain Eukaryota; kingdom Viridiplantae; phylum Streptophyta; class Magnoliopsida; order Saxifragales; family Crassulaceae; genus Sedum; species Sedum album. Next base: position 16,875 of record QZGG01001642.1, read on the forward strand.
AGGAATGTTGTTAATATTTAGCAGCGCGTCTTCAGTTGATGTCCTCAATCTGTTGAGTCCTGTTCTTATAGATGCTCTTGACCAACGTTCTTCAAAGTTGGTGAGCACATCATATGCCGCTGGACCATCTATTTTTGAGTGTAAATCATGCCATGGTTCTCTCGGACAACCATCAGTAGTTCCCTGTGGAACAGCATTGATGTCAGACTCATTTAACAACAATCTCATATAAACCTCCATCCACCAAACGAGCAATTTAAGACACTGATCTAACAAAGATTGCATCAAGTGAAATACTACCGTGAAATTGGGATTATGAAAATCGTCGCTATGGACAGTTTTCAATGTCCTGAAAAGCGAATGTCCAGGAGTATCGTATCGGCCCTTGCACAGGTCAAGGCCACCAACAAATGCCACAATTTTTCTCTTGTAGTTTCCAGCTTCAACATCCACAATTACCGTCTTCTGATGGTGAGTGTATATAAACTCAGCTTCCTAAAGTGGAAACACATTACTCACAATTGCTGATGAGCAACAAACCAATGATATAGATACAATGCTTTAGAAGTGTACAACGCACCGTTTTTCCGATCCAGCTATGTCCTTTTTCAGTGGATCGGGGACATAGCAATACACGAACTGACGAATGTTTGAAATATCGACGTGTCTCCTCGTCATTAGTTTGCATATATCCTTCCTGCATCATGCAAAATTTAAGATAAAATGGCAGGTAGAACTTAGAAGAGCAAATGCAAAGAAAATAAGAAATTTTGAATTTTATCTACTTACCGTTTTGTATCCTAAAATGTTCTTAGAGGTCGGATCATCCCAAACAAGGAGCAAAACACGCGCACCATCCTGTGATTTTTTCTGGAGAAGTTCCCCAAGGTTTAAACTGCCTGGATTCTCGGGATCCCTAACTAAATTAACTAGATGGTAAACTGACCACCCGGTAATATAAATCAAGCGGCTGGCGTTACTTACAGCCTCGTATATGTCATGCCAACATTTGTTATGACGATATTCTGTTTTATTATCGAGCTTCAGCTCAGGAAGGCTACCATTGACCACATGAGCATCTTGGTAAAGAGTTACTTGACCGCCTTTACGTAGTGGAAAGTATGTCCCTGGAACCCCAACGAACTGAGGACCTGCCCCTACTCCTTGCTTGTACATATCCACATGCTCGATAGGGGTGTACCGAATAGACAAGATAAGCACAGCTCCTTTTTTACAAGGCTTTCCAATATGAGTAAGCACTGGAAAACTACCTTCAATTGACTCGCCCGAGTGGAGCCTGTCAACCGGAATATCTACGGAGCCCATAATCTCCGACCCCACATAATCATCATCTTTAACAATAAAATGTACCACAGCAGCACGATGCGCGACAGGAACACAAAAATGCTGCATCCAAATCGGATTCTCTGTGTTGTTAATCACAAAAGTCCTAGCGATCACAGCACCAGCCACGGTAACAGTTACATAAGGATCACTAGTTATCTTGCTAGGCATATGACCATCTACCTTTTTACTAACTTTAATTGAAAATCTTCCAAACACATCCCCTAAAGCCTTGTGGAACTTATCCATGTTAGGAAGATTCTTTGCCTCATTCACCCATATGTCCAAATTCCCATGTAAACGTAACACGGCCAACGATCCATTATGTGCTGAATTCGATGCCATATATACAAATTCTATGAAAAGATCAAAACTTTTAGAAATTTCCCATATGGGGTTGAGCTAAAATTGCCACAGTCCCCTTCTAATCCAATAAAGTTTGCACCTTGCTATTCATTTCAATAAAGTACGCATCTTGCAAATCAGAAAGTCTTCAGAGCTGGAAAATGTAATAGAAATTGAAACAAGTCAACAAATCTGGTAGCAACATTACATGAAGCAGCTCCTGAGAAGCAGAAATCTGAGAATGGGATGAAACCAATCAAAACCCTAATAGCAAACAGCTCAACAGAATACAGCGATTAACTTCACAAAAGGAAGATATATGATGATGTAAACGATTAGTCTTCTTGAAGAACAAAAGAATGTGACAAATGTGATTTTGTGAGAGAATGTTGCAAAAGGTTGAGTTGAATTGGAATTTTCAACAAGGGGACAAGTAGGAGAAGAAGAAGACACAAGTGGATAAATGAATAGAAAAGCTTGGAATTTTATTCGAGTTGGACAAAATTTGAGATAAGTAAACTGTTCTAGAAAAACTAGAGTTTTAAATCTTGAATGTGTCCTGTACATTGTGAATGAATAATGATATAAATTTGAGGGGTTTGAAGTGGTGGGAGAATGGAGACTTAGTGCCTGAGAAGCTGTATGTATCAACTCTTTCGTTATGATTAATTTTAAGATAAAATATTTGCAATGATATCTGTAATTTCAAAGTAAGAAAAATACAAGATTTATTGAAAATGTATGGTTTTGATCTCATTGTGACTGTGCATACAAATGGCTCCAATTCACATTTGTTAGAGTTCTAATGTAATAGGTTTTGAGTCTTACTCTATTAGAAAATAGTCATCATGAAGCAGCTATCAAAGTAGGAATTTTAGCATAGAATCAGAATGTGTTATGATATGTATTTGTACATGTTTGATCATCATCGTCATCTTTTGCGTTTGGATTTCAATGAGGTTACGGAATGAGATGCAGCGTGCCAGTTGCGCTTTCTTTGGTTTATAAACCAGTTGTTGATCTGCTTGAGTTGCAGTCCTGTTTCCTCTACTAGTCTAGCTTTGTCATCTTCCTGCAATATTTGAAATTGAATCGAATGTCGTTAATTTCCATTTCTTTGAGGTTTTTTTCTTCTGTTTAAGTGTTTGAGGAGTTGGGAACTTACTGTTGGATATGGCCATGAGGAATGTTGTTGCCACCAGTTTTTGAGAACTGAAGTTGTGCCTCCTGGGAGTTTACCTGCTCGCCTTTTTCTCATTATCTCCTCCCTCACATCTTCTATCCTTGCCTTGAATCCCTGATCAGAAATCACTAGTAAATAATTTGCACACGCCGAGACTCTTGCTGGATGATATTTCGATTAAATTCTCATTATAAAAAATATTTTAACATAGTTTGACAATGTGATCGCACGTCAGATATTAAACTGATAAGAAAGTATACTGAAAAGGAATTTATTCCATGATTTAAAAAAAAATTGGTATACCTGTTTAAGCTCTATTTTGAGTTCTTGCCTGACTCTTTCCATCAGAGTCCTCTCTGATTCTGTTGGAAGGCCAAAACCCATCATCATATCTTGCCCAATGTCATTGCCCGGAAGATCTAGCTGAAGATCAGTATACTCATCCTCGTCGTCTGACATTGTTGCGCCACTCGCTTCTCCTAATGTCACCCCTGAAATTGTAAATTGTTCAGGCTAGTTTCAACACTCTTCTACACCTGTAGGCCACTGTTCTACAACTGAACGCTCAACCATACACGAACATTTAAATTTGCTTTATATGTGGAAACATACAACATCACGCAAATTACCTAAAGATATGCAAATGCTCTTTATCAGAGTGGCCAAAGTGAAGTGCATATGCTAAACAAATAAGAATGCTTTACAGTCATTGTTTAGCACTCAGCTTTAGCCCATTGGGATTCAAACATAGGATCTCGACACATTGGTTCTTACGTCAAAAGGCGCATAATGAGAGTCGTGCAAGAATGAATTATCATGTAGTACTAGAAAAGGAAATGTGAAAGGGAGGCATAAGGCAATAGGCCCCAAAACTCAACTTCCTACCAAGAATGGAAAAACTTGACATGTTTCTTGCTTATTACTTTATTTCCTACCGGCAATTAGGTTCCTCTACGCATACCACTTCTCCTCATATGAACTAATGAACTTAAGTTTTTATGAATGTTCGCTGAAACAACATGCGAAAGATTCATTGGACATTGAAAATGGATGTTTTTACCAGTGAGAGCTTGTAGGGAATTCTCAATTTCACGACAAGCCATGACAGCTTCAAAAGCATCAACCTTGACATGTCTCTCCAGCTGATCTTTCAAAGAGCTCAACAACACCAAATACTCCGCCTGATCGAAATTAGTCGATCAAAATCATTTTAAACAAAATAAAAAGTACGCAAATTAAGTAGAAAATTTTACCATGAAGGCGTCAAGCTCTTGTTTATCTTGTGGAGACAAAGAGGATCGAGAGAGGGACAGTGTGGTTAAGGTGTGAGTGAGTCAACTGAGCGTCAATAATATGACGATGATCGGTGGGAGTGGCGATGTATAGACAGTTGATATGGACCGAAAGGAGCTGTTGGTAAAGTGGGTGGGAGGATATCTCAGCCTTTATAGCTCGGATATGATCGTCGGAGAAGTAAGACTCACCGCCGACTCCTCCCAACGACATACCATCGATCATGGCCAGTCTCTCCTCTTGTTCTTCTTGCATTTTGTTTACATAGAGAGAAAGAAAGATCAAGTGTACCAATGCATATGTAGGGAATGTATCACTTGGATCCTTTCAATTTGGTAGATCCGTGGATCCCCTCTTGCAGTTGTTGATTGCAATCTGGTGCGTCCAAAAAATGTAATCAACGGCTGCAAGAGGAGATCCACGGATCCACCAAATTGGATGGATCCACAGAAAACAACCCCTGCATATGTATATAGATGAAACATTGGCATCATATTTATTCCATTGTTTTTAATCAATTCTTTCAGATATTAAATGTGATTAAGGAGAGGTGTGAAAACACTGAAATAACAAAAGCTGTTTGGTAGCTGTTGGGATGTCGCTTTTGGTGGCAGCTGGAAACTGATCTAAACTCTTATTTTGCGTTTGTTTTTCTTGATTCCTACGTCACTCAAAATCAGTTGCTTACCCTTTTAAGGTTTGGTCTACAGTAATGCAATAAATGAAATACAACTGTCAGGTTCTCAAAAATGTATTAATTGATTTTTAGGAGACAATTAAATGATACAAACAATGTAGAAAGCTCGGCTTTTACTCAATTTTACATTATGTAATAAAAGCAACATAAGAGAACAAAAAGGACTGAAAAACATGAATCCTGATAAGACAGACATCAATCGACATAAACATAAAGATGACATGTATATTTGAGAGAAACTGTTGTGTGTTTAATTACAAGGGCACGTTATGCCATTGTTGCAACATAGAAGAGGCCATCGAACAATTCCCTAAGCTAAGCTATCATGTATAAACATCTTACACAGGTACGTTCTTCAAGGGATGGTTGAAGAGACCCAAATAGAGTAACACTTTTTACCCAAAATTTGCTGCTACTTAGTTAACAAAGCATGCATCTCTGCTGAGATAAGGCCGTCGCAAATGTTTGAAAGTCAAGAGTCCCTCCAACAAGATGATAAAGTTCCTTCTTGGGTGTAAAAGAATGGACGGTTTAACTGATTGTAGACGTTAGAGTACTATCTGATCACTGTTCTCCCACGTGACGATGCTCCCAGCTCATTATCTCTATTCTGAAAGTGATTTATTTATGTTAACTAATTGTACATATTGCGCAGAATGATTTAATGATATATTCATCATCTTAAAAAATCTGGCAAATGATTGTGCTTATACGGTAAATCTGCTAATAGTAGATGCTCAACTTTGGTGAACATTATAATCTCAAAACTGAAAGAAAGAAAAAATACCTGAGATTTGAGAGAAGGAAAGACATTCCAGAATCTAAGTGTTTCGTCTCCAGCTCCGGTAACAATAGTCTAAACCATAATACGACAGCAATCAACAGTTAAATACTGGTAAAAAATTAAAAGAGATCACCAAACAGAGAATCAGATCTGGTGCTGCGCAGCAATTCATTGTCATCACCAAACGACGTCGTTTTTTTGGGAAAATTTTGTAAAAAAAATACAACAACGTCGTAATAACGACGTCATTTTGGTACTAACAGCTCATTGTTGTGCAACATCAGGATTTATACCTGCCCATCTGGCGATACTGCAAGATATAAAACTCTGAAAGAATGGCCTGTCAAAGTCGCCACCTGTTACAGAAAAATTAGTTGAGAAGCGAATCAGTCTCCGGGGCTTTAATGACTAAATGCTGGTTAATAGCGTTATTGAATATTATTTCTACCTTTGACATGTTAGGATATTTCCAGATTATAATTTGATTTTGCGAGTATCCGTGAGTGCTCACTATCTCATTGACATTTTTGGACCACGCGAGATTGCACACCTGATACAGAAAATTAATTAAACTTTAGTCGTTCTTAAGGTAAGCAATATTATCAGCCATCAAGGTCATATATAGGTAATTAATGAATCTCAACCTGACTGCCGGTATCAACACAACTAAGGCTTGAGTTAGTAGTTGTGTTCCAGAACCGTATACATCTGTCTGCAGTGCCACCTCCAGAAGCTAAAAGTCCGTGCGCGTGTGGAGACCATGCAATTGCTTTGACTGCCGCATTATGCTCTGTAAACTTATGCACTGGGCGAGTCGAGTGTTGATTCCAGATAAAGAGCTGCAGAAGGAAAATGCTCATTAAAGAATGAGATTTTGAAACATATTTGCATTGTTTAGTACACATTACTATGCACGACTTATTAAACATACCTTATTATCATTTCCGCCAGAAGCTAGCTCGCGATTATCATGTGACCATTTAAGCCCGCATACCTCTGACTTGTGTCCTGTAAGCTTGGTGACAAAGTCTTCTTGAGCACGGATATCCCTGTGAAGAATTGTTTTGTCACGGCTACAAGAAGATAAAAGTGTTGAACTCCAAGCCAAAGCCCCAACTCGTAGTCTATGACCCTCCATTGTTCTTACTCGCTTGCAGCGAGATGCATCCCATAGCTGGCATTAGACATAACATTAGTATCTTCGTGATCACCAAACTCTTTTGGAAGTAAATGGGCAAAGTATGTGAAAGCATAATACCTGGAGTTTTCCACTACTCGTTCCAACAGCAAGATGAGTTCCACGCTGAGCCCATGAAACAGAACAAATACTATCATCACTTCCCTCTTCTCCCAAGTCACATAGCACTGTTACCTGATCAACCATTTTAAAACCAAAAATTACACATTCTGAATAAACTCTCAAAATATCAGTCATAAAAAATTACTAAGACCCCACCAAACAATTCAAAACTCATTAAAAATCCAGCAACCAGAACAATACATAGAAGGAAACGTAATCCAAAAATAACGATGAAACCAGTCGGCTCACCTTGCAATTTGACGGATTCCATAGATATACACTGTTTCCTAACCCCACCGCCAACACGTTAAGCGAAGACCAATCCACAAGATTAAGGTAAAAGTCATCCTGAAGCGCCGGCGCATCCAAAACCTGAAACCAAAGCAAAGAAAGACCATTAATAACATTCTAAGAACTGCAACAAACTCATCCATATTTAAAACATGAAATGCACGCATGAACTCGCAAAACTCAACTACAACCTCCATACATCCAATTCATCCAAAACCTAAACCAGTAACTAGAAATCCTTAACACAACCAAATTCCAAACTAGAAATGGGCGCATGAATTCACATAAATCAATTTCAACTAGGCCAAATCAAATTCATCAAAAAAACCTAATTCCAAACATAACAAAACGCACAGTTCAAACCAAAAGTAAAAAGGCCACAACTTCGCAACAGAAAATCCTAAAATCTACAAACCCTAATCACAAAATCATACCTTATAAGCCGACTTGGCAACCTTCCTGGGAGCCTTAACAGTCCTATCCACATTCCCAACCAAAGCATCATCAAATCCAAAAGGCGAAAGCGAAGGCATTGGCAGCTTCGTCTCCGACTTAAACCTAAAAATATTCCTACTCGTCGGCCCTGCTGACCCAATCTTATCCGGCGTATCCGGCCCGAACAACGCAGTCTTCAACAACGTCGTATACATATTAGGTTGTCCCGACTCTTCACTAGTCGACGATCTCTTAACCGGTGACATGTCAAAAAGCGCGAAATTCGAGCCTGTTCTTGTCGGAATAAACCTGTCAGAGTAAATCGTACGCGACGGAGAACGGTTGTAGTTAGGATTAATCATTCTATTGATGCGATTCAGCTGCGGCGTCGATTGCGAAGAGGGCGGCGTCGATTGCGAAGAGGACGGCGTCATTTGGGGGTCGTTTGGAGGCGTCGGATTATTCATCGTAGAGATGAAAATATGGAAAATTGAAGGATACCCAGAAGAGATCGACGGATTTGGGGAAGAAAGATGGAAGCTTTTTCACAATCTGAGATCGGATTTTTCTGGGCGATTTTTTGCCGGGAAAGGGGATTTTATTTTCCGGGAAAATCAGATAGAGGCGGTGAAACGAGGAGGTGTGGGTGTGTGAGTTGGGGTTTTATAAATATGTAAATATTTTATATTATTTTAAGGAACTTTTTTATTTTGTGTTTTGTGTGAATAAAATGGGTCAAAGGAAGAGTGATTTGGTAACCAAAAATGGTTGATAAATAAATGCTTTATTATTTTGTGTTTTTGGGAATTAAATAAAAGGTGGGAGGATGTTGCCTTAAATATATAATAAGATTGGATTTGGGATATTTTTATTTGTGAGTGATGAGGAAAAGATAAAAATACCATTGTAACTTGCAAGACATATTACGAAATTAGTATGCGAGAGAATTTAATAAAACATTGTCCGTTACGATCATCTAGTAAATTTAAAATTTCAATCGTTGTATTAATTAAAATTGATGCTTATGACTTTGTTGCACCATCTTATAAAAAACATGTTTCTCCTGATCTCAACCTTGAATGATTATTTACTTGTTTCATTTATTTTCATTTGCAGAATGTAATATTGTGATTTGCTTTATTGTGTTATTCATTGTGTGAATTAGTTGAGTCAAAAGTTGAGTGATTTGATGCCAAATATGGTTTATACATGAATTTTAGTTATATTTTTGGTACTTGAGATGAAATATTCTGGAAAAAGATGAAATGGTAATTGATAATTTTTATAAGGGTTTTTTAGCGAAAATCACCATTCCAATACGTCAATTTGAATAAAATCACCCCTTCAAAAAAAATTTGACTTAAACACCCACAAATATCAAAACTATTTAATATGACTATTTCAACAAGTCAACAAGTAATTATGACCGTTGACTTTGGTTGACTTATAATAAAAATTAATAAAAAAAGTTTTTTTTGCTAAACCCACCCTTCCAATACCATAATTTAATTAAAATCACCCCTTCCAAAAATATTTGTCTTAACCATCCACAAACTATTTAATATGATTTTTTCAATAGGTTTACATAGTTGACTTCGGTTGATTTATAATAAAAATCATAATTGGTAATTTACGTACTAATTACCAATAATTTCATTGAGTTCGGTTGACTTACCAAATCTACAAACTAGTTATTCTAAATAAATTATATTTACTCTAAAACCTAACTGATAATTTACGGACTACTCAATAAAACTAATTGAAAATCCTAAAAATAAAATTCGTCAAACTTCTTATACCTAATTGTATTTCATGAAATTCTAGGATCGAGATCGGTCGTAAAGGGCTTATGTGAAATACATATGGTAGTGAGGAGTTTGACAAATTTTGTCTTTAGGATTTTCGATTAATTTCATTAATTAATCCGTAAATAACCAATTAGGTTTTAGAGTAAATAAAATTAATTAAAATAATTACGCCGTACATATGGTAAGTCAACCGAAGTCAATGAAATTGATTTTGTGGATATGTCAACCAAAGTCAATGAAATTAATTTGGTAAGTAGTCTGTAAATTACCAATTAAGATTTTTATTAATTTTTTTAGTATAAACCGATTAAAAAGTCACATTAAATAGTTTCATATTTGTGGGTGGTTAAGTCAAAAAAAAATTGAAGGGCTGTTTTTGTTCAAATTGACGTATTGGAAGAGTAGTTTTCGCTAAAAAACTCTTTTTATAAGAGAAAAAGTATGTGGATGTGGAATAGTAGAGTTGATACTTGATATATCACCTTTCTCGGTAAAATAATATTTTGTTAGTGCCAACGCCAATGTATGAAATAATGTATGAAAAAAAAATCATATAAAAATATCTGAATTGATGATGAGGGGTGTTTTTATTTCATTAATAAAGAGTTAAAGACCAAACTTTTTATGGATATAAAAAATACTAGTAAAAATGGGCTTCGTACAAAAATGGTAGAAAATAAAGGTTAGGAAAATTGCATCGTATTACAAGGCTGATTATTCACATTAAAGTGTGGTCAGAGACCATTAAAGGTTTGTTAAAACAAGGGACAACTGTACATATTTGAGCCTGGTTTTATAAGGGTGTAAAATAATAAAAGTAGACAGATTATTTAAAAAATTACACTAAACGTTGAATACCATAAAAGATCATTTAATTGTTCTTTTCTCATTTTTGGGCGTTAAAATCAGATAATAAAAAATGTTGATTAAATATAAAATATTGAAATTTCAGTTTGTATAATTGTGGGATGATGAGTATATCATTGCTTAGTATAGAAAAAACAAGTGTGGCGACATTATTAGTGTGTTAAAGAAAATGAAGGATTTAAATGATAAAAAAGATTTGATCGTCATGATATTGGTCTAACAATCAAGAATGCTCATCCTTTATGAGAGGTTATGCATCGAGATTTATCGCCCTATACATCTTTATACCCAATATAAGCCCTATAAAAAGTTTGACAAGAAAGACCATCGAGTTGGACTGTCTTAAAATTACAATGGCCTTATTGAAATGTCTTGAAATAGCAGCCCAATAGACACGGGCCATTTTATGATTGTTAAAGGTTTCATGTTTTTGATAAATTTTAAATATGAAATTGACTACTTGTGTCAAGAACGTTCATTGAAATTCTTTGAATTGCATTATAATCTCACACCTTGATTATCCACAGACTTCTCTTGAATAAATTATTGCATTTTGTAATAAATTTTGTTCAAAGGTATTTCGTATATTTTATAAATTATCCTTGAACCCAAAAAATAGCAAAACACATGTGAAACTCGATAGTGAAGTAAATTCACGAGCATTTGTCTTTGCATCATTACTACTGGTTTTACACACTGTGGGCCTTTAAACACTGTTTTCACCAAACCATGTTACCAATTATTCTATTCAAGTTGAATTTACTTTTCTAGAGCATCTGGAATGCACACAAAATTGAAAAAATATACTCCATAAAAGAGTATCTGAGTGATTAAGATCATCGATCAGATTCAAGAAAGAATGATTAATATACTCATACTTTTGTATTGGAGTATCACCTCCAAATGACGTAATGACAAACTCTAGATCTGTTCCAGTATCTGTAGTTGCCTTTTTCTACAGCCTACACGGAGACAATATAGGGTTGGTTGCAACGTGATTTTAAGGGAATGGTAGTTGCTAGCTGGAAAACTTAGTATCACCCGCAAGTACTTCTTTTACTTTGATGCCCGAAAATTGTGAATTTTTACACTAAAAGGATGTAGTTCAGTCTCCAAAAATTCGATTATTTGAACCATCGACTTTTGATTCCAGAGATCGAGTGGCTAATCATATTACAAAATTTACAAATTAACAATTCTAGTAAGATTGAATTCCACTCTCTAAATGAGATGAGAAGATGGCAATGTGTGATCAAGAGTGTTAGGAAAAAAAGTGCACCCTCCATTCAACTCCATTGACTCAAAATGCCCATTTTCTCTCAACCCCGGATTCAACCGGAGTCTGGTGAGTGAAATATGCACGTGTGTGTAGCTCAACCTTACAGCACCGCACACAGTCTCACTTCAGTTGATGCCTCTACCCATCCAACCTTCATTCATCTATAAGAACATACCTTTAGCTCATCAACTAAACACTCATCTCACATACTTTCATCAAAACATAACTGTGATCAAGATGGTTGGCACACTTTTAACAAGTTCGAGAGTCGAGACACTGGCGAACAGCGGAATCCACACGATTCCCAAGGAGTACGTCAGGCCAAAGGAGGAACTAACCGGCCTAGGGAACATATTCGAGGCGGAGAGGAGCGAAGAAGGTCCTCAAGTTCCAACTATTGATTTGAAGGAAATTGATTCGGAGGATGAGGCGGTTCGTGCTAGGTGCAGGGAGGCACTCAAGATTGCAGCTACTGATTGGGGTGTGATGCACATTGTTAACCATGGGATTTCTGAGGAACTTCTTGATCGGGTTAGGAAGGCCGGTGAGATATTTTTTACCCTACCGCTCGAGGAGAAGGAGAAATATGCCAATGATCAAGCGAGTGGAAAGATCCAAGGTTATGGCAGTAAGCTTGCTAATACTGCTAGTGGAAGTGCTGAATGGGAGGACTATTTCTTCCACCTTATCCACCCTGAGGCGAAGCGCGACTTGTCCATATGGCCTAAGACGCCGACCGACTACATGTAAGTTCCCTTTCGTCAAAAAGTTGTTCTGATTTTTTCAAGAACTTTAGAATAAGTATCATATAAACATTAGATCAACTCTAAATAAGATGACTTGCCTTGTTTTGCAGAGCTGCAACGAGCGAGTATGCCAAGGAACTTCGAGCCTTAGCGACGAAGATCCTCGCAGTCTTGTCCCTCGGCTTAGGACTCGAAGAAGACAGGCTTGAGAAAGAAGTTGGAGGAATTGATGAGTTCATTTTACAAATGAAAATCAACTACTACCCAAAATGCCCTCAGCCAGAACTAGCCCTCGGCGTGGAAGCTCACACGGACATAAGTGCCCTGACTTTCATCCTCCACAATATGGTTCCAGGGCTCCAGCTCTTCTATGACAACAAATGGGTGACAGCAAAATGCGTACCAAATTCCATCATCATGCACATTGGAGACACCATTGAAATCCTAAGCAACCGCAAATACAAGAGTATCTTGCACAGGGGTGTGGTGAATAAGGAAAAGGTTAGGATTTCATGGGCTGTGTTTTGTGAACCACCTAAAGATAAGATCATTTTGAAGCCGTTGCCTGAGACAGTGTCCGAGACAGAACCGGCTATTTTCCCTCCTAGAACTTTTGCTCAGCACATTGAGCATAAGTTGTTCAGGAAGACTCAGGAGGCTCTTCTTGCTAAAGACGCTTAAGATATCATCTGATGAAGTTGTTGTATTGCCCTGAGGGCATTGTTGTGTATGGTTTCATTATTTAGTACGTTTCAAAAAATGGGATGATGTGTTCTTATTGATGTTTTATTAATAAAGACAGGTCTTTTTCTGTCATAGTAATAAAATACTGTTCACTTCCCAAACTGAATTTATTTTGCAAAAAAAAACTTAGATAAGGAAATGACCAGACACATGAAAATTTGTTAGGAACAATAATATTTTAGAGACATGAAAAAACATTTTCTAAAGCTTTTTTGTATGGAAGTAAAAACAGTGTTCAAATAAATATTGAAGTGCAACTCAAAAGCAAAGAACTGACATATTATTTTCCATCTCCATGTTTCTGAATGATTTCAGTTCAAATTTTCTTCTGTATTATTTTCTACCATAACCTGTCCTCCAGGCCCCAACCACTAAAGATTCAGTGTTTGATCAATTTGTTGTGTTTAGCCGTTAGAGGTTCATCTGTGAGCTTTGTATGATCATATTTCGGTTTGATTTGGTTTTTTGACAAATTTCTATCAAGGCATTAACCATGTGATTGTGAATGTGATGATATCATATGTACAAACGTTTATGTTCGCCAGTTTGAGTCTAACTTTCATATTGTTTGCATTTAATCTAATGTATTTTGACTACGATGCAAATGAAATGTTTAGCAAATTGCATCAAAATTATATTATAAGTAAAAATTTGAACATTAGTTTCTAGTTTGATTATTAATCAAACCGAATATGGACTAAATAATGTTCTGCTCGTTTATGATACTTAGCAACTAATTTTGATTATTAATTAAAATTTTGTTAAAACTAAATTCAATTCTCTACCGGTAATATTTTAATTAGTTATCTAAACTACTTGCTTATTTTAAATTATTCAAAAATGTTTTTATACAAACAATTGGCTAGCATATTAAGTATTCATGCTCCAACAGTTTTCCCTAAACAAGCCACAACTGTAAACCAAACACTTTTAATGCGAAACCTTGATTTAACTGCATTTACACACTTCCAATTAAAGAGCTTGCCACTAAATTGAAATCCCAGTTGTAATATCCATAGTTTTGCCAGCATTTTCTAACATGTACACCACCTATCATATGTCAAGATCTATACTATTGAACAATCAGCCGGTTATTAGGTACTTTCATTCTTTACAAGTTTACATTCAAGGAGTATCCTATCTCGATACCTCAGATCCATGTAACAAGACTGATATATCCTTTACTCGTCCCTGAATTTCAGATTTCATTTCAATCACTTCGTGGTAAAATTCCTGTTGAACATTTAACAATTGAAATCAGTAAATTGCAAAACCAGAAAAAAAAACTTATAATCCATTGCAGTAAAATCGGTTACCAAATATTCCATTCTTGCTTCTCCTAACCAAGAATAATGAAATTTAAGAGCCTTTTCTTACCTATCAAACTAGTCTTACATGGTTGTGCTCATTTAACTATGAGACCAGAAAGTTATAAATGTACATGATTTAAGCCTTCTCTATTCTAATGAGAACAAGAAACTCTAAAAAACAGAGTATGTAAAGAAGTGTAGTTTTCAAACCAACAAATGCCTTTTTTTCTCTTTTTTTCTTATTTTTGCTACAGAAACACATGCTGAGCTTATAAAGGGTTACACATTGTAAACTCCATGCACAATCCACACTTCATGCACCTCACCCACTCGCTACTTCAGAATCTAATGACTGAGTTTAACACCACCCATGACTCGAACTTGACAGTTACAACATTTTATAACACATCAACAGATGATAGTGCAACACATGCACTTATTCCATGCAAAAACACAATGCAACAAGATTAACTACGAGCACATAACGAAAAGGCTAATGATGTTTTCAGCATATAATCATGAAAATGATTGTAATAAATTATCTAAAAGTAAGCAGGTCAACAATGGAACAAAATCAAACCGCATTATCATAATTTAGGTTGCCAAATTTATGGCCACATTGTACTAGAGCACAACAAGCCTTCTCAACAGATGAACTGAGAGAACACAACTCAGACATTTTACGAATCTGAACAATTATATCATACCTGCAAAAGAAGTATAGAACTCTCGAGATCCAACTTGGAGTTATATGTTATCAAAGAATCAGGCGTCACGTTGACATGCCCATCATAGTAAATTGTCGACAATGCATCCTGTAAATTTCTGCTGCCACAAAAAAGAAATCAGTAGAAATTAACATCAACACTATTTCGAATGAAGATATACCATTCTTCACATACACATTATCATGGATTTAAAGCTGAAATCTGCTAAACGTGTATTCTTTTGAATCGACTAGCTCATCACATGCCACACGTGAGTTTGAGTTTTTTGCATGTAAGTTTATTTAACAAAAGTCTTGTGAAATTAAGGATCTAAAAGATGTAAAAATATGAGCCGTGCATATATGATCCCGAGAAAATCCTACCAAGAATATTAATGGGGATATACCGCATATTCTACGGTACGTTACCTCTTCATTTGGACATTTCTTCTTTAAGAATCTTCAGATTGCAGTGATCAGTATGTTCTTTTAACGATCTATGGTCAGGATTTGATTCAAGAGCAGATACATGGTCAGGATCCACAGTAGTCAAATCTGGTTCTATCTTAACAAAATCTAAACCGCTCCAAGGTGCATTACTATACTCAGTCTGTTGTAAATCAATCAACTCACTGCCATCAAGCCAAGATGCAAAGTCATCATATTCAGAGCGAGCTAAATAAGAATTGCTGAAAAAATCCAAGTTATCAGGAATTGATGGAAATGTGTTTGATGTCCTTGACGTTTGCATTGAACTCACAGAAACGGACATGTCCAGCAATTTTTGGTCTATTTTACCTTTCCATTTATCCAAATCCACACATGCATCCTGAAAGAAAAAAGCCGAATAAATGATTTTACGAAGTCAGTTGTCTGTACCTCAGTGGATTGAAATATCCACATAGCACTTATGAAATGCCCAAATATGTGAAAAAATATTACAAGCTTCCTCAGACAAAATTATATCAACAATAAGATAGAGGATTTCAGACAGACAGCTCATAGTTGCCTAGCATTGTTACCTGGATACTGCCTAAAGAACCAGTAATTTCATGCAGCTGCTTCTCAATCTTTTCTCTCCAGCTTGCCAATGCATTCTGGATCATGTCAAACAGAAGTGTCAAACACTGTGGCATCTGAAAGACATGGTTTAGCAGCATAGACTATAGAGGAAAAATAAGAACAGGGTTGCTCACCAATGAATTTGGTGTATGGTTAGCAACGTCTTTGTCTGCCTTTTCATTACAAGCACTTGAAAATCTCTTTTTCAAGCAACCAAAAAACACAAGTCACACCAGAACTCGTTCACTGTAACAAAATATCAGAATCTTCACAAAGTACAGACATTACCGTTTCAAGTTGTTCATTTCTTCTCTTAAGATCTTGAGCTCTACATCAGAACCTGTTCTTTCTGAAGGACAGCACCCTGGCTTCCATCCAGGTGGTGGTGTCCAGAAAGGATCTCGAATACCAGCCTCCTTACGTATATCAAAGAGATCCACACTCTCGAGCCAGTACTCCATTCGTCCATCAGAGTTGTGCCACCGTCGGAACCTCTCGCAACCACCCGGTGTGCCACCTTACCATCCGTGTGTTTAAGTAGATGATCTAGCAATCCAGTATCTCCTATAAACTTACGAGCTTCAGCTCTCAATGATGCCCGAGATATAGGATTCCCAAATGTTGCTCCCTCATTTTTCATGATCGTCAGAATACTCTCTTCTGCTTGCTCATACCTAAATAAGCAGAAATGCCAAGAATGTAAATGTTCAATTTCACCTGTTTGAGAAAAATAAAATGATCAGTAGTTACTCGTACCTTGAAGCACTCCATCGTTTGACATAGTTTTGTTCTTTCTGCTTGGTACTTTTACAAGTATCATGGTTGTTTTTCTTTACCATTTGGTGCAGTTATGATTTTCCTAACATAAGATAGTAATTTCTCTTGGCACTTACTGTCACATACTCCTCAGTCTCATTCTGCTCTTCCCCATTCTCTTTCTTTCTCCCATCTTCAAGAACAATAGAGGATGATGGTGGAGAAATACTCTGCTTTTTCATACCATTAATTTGCTTCTACAAACTAGGAGGGGAGGAGTGATAGTCTGCTTCTTTAAACTGCTCAGCAAGGAATGCTTGTGGATGACTGTTCACCTTAACACATCAGAACAATACTAATCACGTCTGATAGGAACAATACAAAGGTTAGCTAGTTCAGCATCATGAAGACTCACTTCTCAAGTACCAAAAAATAGCACACATCCAAACATTTTAGACACCCATTCTACAAAGATCACATATCTCACAACATCCCAAGTCATAATTGTATTCAAATACAATAATTCTAACGCACAATCACTTTCTGCAGCAAAAAACGAAAGAGAAATCTAACAACATGCTAATACCAAAAAAAAACCTAACCTCATCGTCTCCGAAACACAACCAACTACACACGCCAGCACAAAACGCGAATTTAATCAGCACAAAACCGTACTCGCAAGCCGACATACTTCCAAGAAATAATTGATTAAAAGAAAATGCGAGTAACATGAAGAGGAAACGCACCGGCGACCGGAGTATGGAGCCGATCGTGACTTGAACGGAGATGACCGGTGAGATTGAGAAGATTTTTAGGGTTTCGGTTTTGCTCTGTTCGAGTTTGAAGAGTTGCTGTGCGTTTGGTCTCTGCTCTGCTCGTTGACCAAGCCCAGGAATGCGCTTTTATTTAAACGGTTCTTTTTGTAAACCGAGTTGATTTTTCGATTGTGCCGTTGATTTGTGGTTTGATTCGGGCGACCCGGACCGCCGCAGCCTTTGTAACTTGTAAGCGTGTTGGTTCTCTATGTTGAGGGCATGTGCACCGGTGAAGAAATTCACTTAATTTGAGGAAGTTCTATCTCGATTTGAGAACGTCCTCTTCAATTCCTCACGCACCGGTTGAGAATGAATTGCTAGGGGAGGAAGAACGATCCAGCTGAAGAGCTAGCCGAGATAGCCGACGAGATCGTTCTTCAGCGCGTCGGATTTAGTTCGCCCGAGAAGATAAAATCGCGTGATAACGCGTGACATATCGAACGGGACGATTACAACGGAAAGATGATTTGAACCATTGGATCAGATTTGGTTTAATGGTTCAGATTAATACATAACGTAAACAAACTTTAATTAATTAAAAAATCAGAAAAATTAATTTATTTCCTTATAAATCAACCCTATGATTCACTCAATTGAATCAGAACACAAACACGTCTCAGATCTTCATTTTTTGGTTCATCTCAAATTTTCTCTTTTACAATATGTCAGGAAATTGGTCCATGTCCGAAGATGTTCAGTTATGTATATCTTATTGTCGTCAATCCATTGATCCTATTACTGGAAATAGACAAAGAATTGACAAGTTGTGGGAAAAAGTTCACGAGGATTTTCAAACAAATTGGGTTATTCGCGACAATGAGGTAATTACTACTGATCCAAGATCTCAAACCGCTATTATTTCGCGATTCGCTAAGTTGAAACCAAATTTAATTTACTGGGGGTCATGCATCGCATATGCAAGAAGAACTTCGGAATCCGGTGCAAATTTACAAGATGAGGTAAAATATTCAAATGGTTTGTTTAATATTATTATTTATTATTATTAGAATATTTTAATAAATTTAATTTATTTTCCTAATGAATTTGATAGGTACGAAAAGCTCAAACGATGTACGTGGCAAAAAAGAAAAAAACATTCTCACATTTTGAATGTTGGGAGGAAGTTAAATCACATCCAACATTTGCACCTACGCAACCTATTCCTCCAACCGCTTATGAAGGTAGTGCACCAATCCATGTAAATCCCCCACCGACTTATTGTGATGATAGTCCGGTCATCGAAGACGACCATGAAGATGCAGTGTTTACTACACCTGAAAGTAATCCAATAAGTTCATCTAGTCCGGTGAGACCGGTTGGAGTGAAGGCGGCTAAAGAAGCTAGGAGAAAGGGCAAAAAAGTTGCTAGTTCAACAAATAGTTATAGTGATGCTTTATATGCCATTGCGGAAAATCAGAAAAAAGCATTGGCTATCCAACAAATGCAAGTGGAGCTTGCTCAAAAGCAAATGGAGCATACTCATCGGATGCAAGAAAAGGCTGAAGAATCAAGGATTATGGAAATGAACACAGAAATGATGACCCCAAAATCCAAGAAATATTTTTCAAAGAGAAAGGATAATATCATGCGACGTTATGATGAGGAGGAAGAAGATAATGTCAACAATGACAATGAAAATGATTCATACTTTTCAGATTATTACCGTCCTCAACAAGATGATTAGATTAATATGTAGAAGAAAAGGCTAGTACTTATTTTAATGTAATGTCAATTTAATATTTATTTAAATGCAATATGATGTAATTTTAATTTTAATGTGATGCAATTTTAAATATTATTAAATGATAGAATAATTCATTTATGTTTACACTACTCATTATTGAGGAAATAAATTTATAAAATAAAACTGACAATATATTGAAATACAACACACCACGAATACAACATACAAGCAAAGAAAATATAACTTTAACACTTGGAAAATAAAAATATAACTTCAACACACCACACTTATAGTTGTTCACCAGTTTCCATGAACCAATTATGTTTCACCAAGTCACTTTGAAGTTGTGTGTGGAGATAGGCAGATTGAAGGTTAATAAGACGTTCACCAAATGCTTGAGATTGTCGAGCTCTTTCAACCGGGTCATGAGAGATTCGGTTACCATTGGAATCGGTTGGTCCATCATACACCGCAAAAGCACTATGCGGATTGAGGGGATCTTCTTCTTCGACTTCCACAAACTCCTCTTCAATGAATTCTTCTTCAACAATCATATTATGCATTATGATGCAAGCCAGCATTATGGTACTCAAAACACTCTTTTTGTGACACATGCCTGCATGACGAACTATAGCCCAACGAGACTGTAAAATACCAAATGCCCTTTCTACATCTTTGCGAAATGATTCTTGTTTTTTCGCAAATAGTTTTTGTGCATCACCTTGAGGATTACGAATCGTTTTCACAAACGAGGAGTATCTTGGATAAATTCCATCAGCCAAGTAGTAACTTTGCTCATAGGTGCTCCCATTAACTTTGTACGTGACTCTAGGGGAGATTCCTTCGAGATATTGAATCAAATATATCTGACTGATATAAAACATTCACATCGTTGTGTGATCCCGGTACACCAATAAAACTATGCCAGATCCATGTGTCATATGATGCTACAGCCTCTAGAATAATAGTTGGGCGACCCTTACGACCCGAGTAGGCTCCTTGCCAAGCAGTTGGACAATTCTTCCATTCCCAGTGCATACAATCAATGCTTCCGATCATACGGGAAATCCTCGCTGTTCTGCCCTCCTTAATAGACGTGTTAAGTCAGCTTCATTTGGAGATCGTAAATAACGATCTTTATAATGCTCAACAACTTGAGCACAAAACTTTTTTAAACATTTGAGGGTTGTGGATTCGCCCATACGAGTGATCTCGGCGCATTGATCTGCACATGATCCATATGCTAACATTCGTATAACAGCAGTCATCTTCTGTTCGGGAAGGAGGCCTAACACTCCAGCAGCATCATTTCGTTGGTGCCAGTACACATCATTGTTACAAAGCATAGTCTTTATACGATTGAAAAGATTACTACTCATACGATACCTTCGACGAAAGTCTACTTCAGGAAAAATTGGACGCTCAATGAAGTAGTCTTGTAGAAGATTTTCTCCCCTCGATCTTCTATGCCTTTGTCGGTTTGGTTGTCGACGCGGTCGTGTCTCCTCCTCCTCCTCTTGAGCAGCCATTGTCGCAATCGCTACCGCATCCATAACAAATGAGTTACCCATCTCCCTCATTTCATTCATTCTTTGGTGGAACAAGTTAAAACTTCCATCAAAAGGATCCATTACAAAGTACAAAGAACTGAAGAAGCTGTAGTGAAGGTGTGAGGATACATTCATGTATGGACCTTATTTTATACACGTTTTAAGTGCATTTTCAAGTATACGTGTCCATTTATGATTCGATGAAAATCTTATCGGAAATCTA
Source organism: Sedum album (assembly GCA_006409495.1). Lineage (NCBI taxonomy): Eukaryota > Viridiplantae > Streptophyta > Magnoliopsida > Saxifragales > Crassulaceae > Sedum > Sedum album. Next base: position 38,097 of record QZGG01001642.1, read on the forward strand.
AGAGTGATAATTTACGATATTTGACAAAAAATATTTTTAAATTATTTTTTATTTTCAAATATACGTGTCAATTTATAATTTGATGAAAATCTTATAGAAAATCTGATAGTGATAATTAGCGATATTTGATAAAAAATATTTTTAAATTATTTTTAATGATGAATAGTGATAGAAATTTCTCAACGAGATAATCATGGGTGCATAAAATATGCAGATTGCTATTACTGTTCACTAAATAGTAATAGAAATAGCTCTTTGAGGAATTCCTCAACGAGATAGAACTTCCTAAACGGGTGTGGATGCCCTGAGGCACACACGCAAAGGTCCTACGATGGGAGTTTACACATAATCTTGAGGGTAATTCATTTGGACATTGAAAACATGTTACTTGAAAACATGTTACTATCAAAATCAACTTAGCCCGGTCGTCGTTTTCTGTAGGTATGAGCTCTGCTTTAGTGGAGAAAAGTCAGTGAAGGCTACCCCACCACTGGCTCAACCAGATGAAGAAGCTGGCCATTCTCAGTGTCACCAATCAGTTACTGCCGATGGTGATAGAAGTCACATGGACTTTGACATCATTGTTATTGATACTTTCAGATGGTCTCGTTGCAAGAAGCCCCTTCCTCAGAAACTCATGAACTCCAACGGCATCCCTCTTCCATCCGAACATGTATAGGTACTTATTCAAAACTCTCCTTCACATAACCAACATGTTGCTTACTCTAATAACCACTTTGTTATCCACCAACAACAGGTTATAGAAGATAATCTGGACTGGAACGATATTAAGTGGTCTCTTTCGCTAATCTCCAGTTGTGCTTCCCTATCCACTTCCCAATCTGTCATTGTAAAATGTCTCATTTGTGCCAGGTTTCACACCCTTCTGCTGAGTTTGCACTTTTTAACTGTTGACTTGGAGTATGTATTCAGGTTGAGGGATGATCCGCTGAATTATGAAACTGTTTAAAAGGCCAATACATGTGGATATTTGAGTTGTGTAATTGAAAGACTAGGCAGCCATGAAGTTGAAGCAAATGATCTTGAAAATGACATTGCTATTAGCTTGAGCTTCATTCAGAAATGCCTTAATTATAAAGATCTTAATGGAAAAGGATTTGGTACTTGAAAAATGATAGAGACAGACGAGACTTGATCACTTGTGGAGCTGTCGCCTTGACTTCGAGAGCTTTCATACAATATTTTTTGACAGAAACCTGCGGGTAATTTAGTTATGTCCATAAGATTGACTCATTCAAGTTTTTGAAGGCTTGATTGTCACGTGCCAAACACGTGCTATCCGCAGTAGCCGCATAAGCTATAAAGAAACTTCGATCTTCATCGTTCGAGAAGATCAGACGTCGACGCCGGCGACGACGGAGGAAGAGAGTTATGTTAGGAATTGAAGAAACGGCGTCGCTGATGGCGTTGTTGAAATCGGAGCAGCGTTCCTTGGATGAGATCATGGCGGAGTTCAATTCCAAGTTCACGCGATCTCTTCATTTCAACGTCTGCTGCTCTCTCGCTTTGCTGCTAGAGGCAAGCGACTGATCTTGTTTCTTTTATCGACTCTTTTGTTTGTGTTAGGGCTTTGGTCGGATTTGTTGTGTGATTTTGAGTTAGTGTTTGAATTAGGGTTTTGGAGTGTAATTGATTTTTTTGATGTGTTTGGATGGATACGTGATGTTTGAGTATATTGGACTTCTCAGGTGCTTGCCAGTTCTGCAAGAATTTGAATTAGGGTTTAGTGTGAATTATGGAAGAACTTAGATGTTTAGAGTATTGTGGATAAATCTTGAGAAGTTCTTATAACGAATTAAGGAACAAAGGGATTTGTTGCTTTTGCAGATTAAAGATATGTTGAAGCAAACTCAGCGCTTGATTGCATTGGGCATCCTTATTCAGGCATATTCATTCCAGCCTGCTTCTGCAAACCCATTCATATCCGTATTAATAAATGTAAGCAGTTCCATTCTCTTCCTTAGATATTATTGTGTTTTCACTATGACTATTAGGGAGCATGCTATTGCATTGTTGTATTTTATCCATCTGGATTATGATACCCTCTTATGTATACATTCTTGTTCTCCTTTGACTAAGCTACTGAATATCTATATGAATCTTAAACAGGTAGCTTGTGATGAAGACAGTGATAAATATGAAAGGACATTTGTAATTCAACTTTTAGGTGTTGTGAATCCCGGAAAGAATAAAGAGGTTATTTTTTCACTCATTTCCGAAATGATATAGTGTCTCCCATGTTATTGCTGCCTGCAAATGTTTCTTCAGTTAAATGCGAACCTTTATACGTAGTTTGACATTTTTATTACATGCTCTGATCTGATACGTAACTGAGGCCGTAATGAGAAGTATTTGGCTACTAGACCAATGTCATACCCGATTGAAATGAAAATTGATATCCTCTGACAAAAGTTTGTGAAAAGGCAAGCTCAATGCATATATCGTGAATTCGTGATGTTGTTTAGGGACATCCATTGGTACGATTATAATTTTCGTCTCCATTTCAAAATAGACCAGTCCTTATCATTTTCCTGAATTCTGATTGTCTCTGTCCTCAATAGTTTTTCGATATTTTACAGCACATCAATGTCAAAAAATCCATCAGTCCATTTCTATTACCAATTTAATCGTGGAGTGTTTGTGAGTTTCTCTTGCTTCGACTCCCTTCGTTGAGCTTATCAAGAGTCCCAGATTAATTTCCTATAATTGATTGTTCTTTTTTCATTACAGCATGTTGCATGTCCTCTTTTTTTGACACCATTATGCACATAGTTGAAGAAGAGCATTGGTCGGATTTTGAGACTTATTATTATCAGCCCCCTTTCGTAACAGCTTTTCCTTTTTATCTTGCAGATCCAGAAGCAGACAATTGCTGAGTTCATCAAATTACTTGACCCTCAACACTAGTGAGTGAACATGTCATTCAATTGTACAAACTATTTCCTGCATAATCATAGGTGGTTCTAATATTTTAAGAGACATGGACTATCCCTTACCCCATTTCTCAAGATGCACCTTTCACTCACACTGTACATGTTATAGCCCTGTTTGTTAGAGGTTGTAACGTTAGGTTTAATTTGATTGTACCTGAGTTAATCCGCTGGTTTCATATCAGTTTGCAAGTTATAGTGGTTCCTCGTCTTAATCACTATTATTATAATACATGAGCTCTCTATAATCTTGGTTTACAATGGGTCTGAAATTTTTTCAAGTTTATGATTGTTAAATACATCTTTATATCACTTACTCATTTCATTTCCTCAGGTATTTCCTTCCAAAGAGCAGCTACAGCAGTTGTTTTGTGACAAATCAAAACCGTTTAGTAGCATGTTCACAAGTGCAGCCGTAAATAATGTTCTTCCCGATCCAGATGTCCCACTGGGTTGTGATCCCAATTCTCCCGAGTATGATCATTTCAGTAGTTAGCTGTGTTCTCGAATATTTGCGTTTAGATACTGTCGCCTAACTACATTGGGCTTTCTTTAGAGCACCATATTACTTATTGTTTGATCTTGCGGAGAATATTACAGGTTTGATGTTTTGCCTGGATCAAACTTTAAACTTGGGTCTGGCGATAGGGACGAAACACTTTCTGGGTTATTGCAAAGTATGTCAATGGACGGATTGGGTCCGCAATGGATTAGGCCACTACCACCAAGACTTCCTGTACTGGAGGAGAGGTTAGGATTTAAGATATTGGTTGGAACTTGGAATTTTACCAGTTGATGAATTGACTCTTGCAAGTATTTGATCCAGTTGAAGTGGCTCATCCCTGACAACAATCATGAGATTATGTGGGACCATAGTATGTGTGCTGATAATAGCAGAGGTGCGGCAGTTAGGGATCTGATTTCTAAAGCTCTGAAGGGTGCACTTCCACCTGCGCAGCAACAGGTGTACAATCATTTTGTCCTGGCACTATTCTTATTTGACATTTTATCAGCAAGCATCTCCATAGCTCTTGACAAGTGGACATTTTCATAGAACCTGAACAGGATAAGTAACTAGATGGAGAAAATGATTATAATACTGGTATAATGATAGTGTTACTTTTCCCAAGATTAGAGTTTTGCTTATGCATTGCAGAGTAAAATGGTTGATTTAGCACCACAAGTAAGATGCATATTTTTTCTATTTATTTTGTTTTTGGTGAGAGGCAGAGGAAATACCATATTGGAACCTGAATAATGATTTGGCATTGACTTTTCTGAAAACTTAAGTAAACTTAGTTTACAAGGCGTAAAACAACTGAAACTTGCGTGGACAGTATATTATCTCTGGTTCCTATCAACTGCTATTCTGTGGATAAATTATTATCTTCTGTTCTATGAGCTATGCAATTTTTATCTGGTGTTATTTGAGGTGGATGACCTTTCTCTTTCTTTGTTTCAGCAATTCTTCAATGAGTTGAACAATGACCCAAAGCTTGTATACCAATGTGGATTGACCCCAAAAAAACTTCCCGTGGGTAGCTTACTTAGAAATATTCAATTTTGAATTATAAAGATAATACTGCCATGACTACATGAATTTTATTGTTCTCTAGGAGTTGGTAGAGTTCAATCCTCTAATTGCTGTTGAAGTTCTCATCAAGCTAGAGCATTATTCAGATATTTATGAGTAAGTTTCTTGCTGAGTGCTTCAGTGTCTGTTTTTTATTGGCACATAATCTATATTGTGATCAAAATACAACTTAATCCCACCATATTCCTTTTCATTAGTAAAGAGTTGCATATATGTTTTAGTATGCTTGTGTATTCCTTTAAACCATACGACTAACAACATCATTATGGATGTATTTATAATTCTAAAGCTTAGAATAAGCAGTGAGGAACGCATGAAATATACATAATGTTGAAGAGTTGGATTTGAAATGTGGCCATCGGTGGTATTGGGAAATCCCCCTTTGTTTTTTAAGAACAATTCAAATTACCCGAGCTATCATCAAATACGATCAGTTGAAAACTGTCGTAGTCTCGTTGTGGGTATTGACAGCTTATCATTTATACTGATCTTTTCCAAGGCACAACTCAGTATTTTTCAATTTTCTTGGAGTTGAGTGTCTTTACCATTCTCTCCGGTTTTAGAAGCAGCCAAGGCGTACACCCACTTGTTTCATATCTACTTTGAACTTATCTCATGGAATTTGACTTTATACTTATGACTTCCTTATTTTGCAAAACAGTTATTATACTGTTCTTGTCAATATGGATATGAGCTTGCACTCTATGGAAGTTGTGAACAGGCTTACCACAGCAGTCGAGCTCCCCAAGCAATATGTACACATGTACATCCGAAACTGTATATCATCATGCGTAAACATCAAGGTCTGCTATTACCTTGCTCATAGCAATTAACCATGTTTCAGCATTGATATCTAAAGTTCATCAAGAGAGTAAAATTGATCATTTTCAGTGTTGGAATAGTGAATACATAGCCTGTTAAAGAGTTTAATTGTGATGCGCCAGTTCTACTATACTAGTTTGCCCCTGTACTGGGTGCTAATGAATTACACTTATTATCATATGCTGTATAATAAGATGTTAACTTTTGAAACTAAATATCAATCTGAAAATATGTATTTGTTATACCTGAAGTGATACCTCATGTAATTTAATGTGGTACATGCGTTTTGTCTATTAATTCAACGAGATTTTATTGGTCGTTTGTCTCATAGAAAGATCTTGCTTTTTGAACAGTTCTCCTGTGTTTTGTTGCTGACTTTTGTTTCCACTGACTGGTTTCATTAATTTTTCTTGTACCAGGATAAGTACATGCAGAATAGATTGGTGAGACTTGTTTGTGTGTTCCTGCAGAGCCTGATTAGGAATAATTATATTGATGGTGAGTACTTATTTGGTTGTGTATTTGATGAATCAAGTACAAATTTATTGACAGAGTTTCATTTTTCAACTATTCAGTATGCTGTCATCATGGTGCATACATATCGAATATCTCCAACAATTTTGCATTATCACGTTAATTCTGATTTTGATTCCTCACAGTTAAGGAGATTTTCATAGAGGTACAAGCTTTCTGCATAGAATTCTCTCGGATTAGGGAGGCTGCTGGATTATTCAGGCTACTTAAAACCTTGGAATGAGCAAAAGCCTTTGCTTTCCCATCCCGATGTACTTGCATTGCATGCAGATTAGATTCTTCAGTTTTGCTATCTTATAATGAAATGGGGTTAGTGTTATGCGTGTCTTTGACATGAATCATCATCAGATATCATTTGGACACCTTGCTAACTGCACAACTAATGCTATGATATATGTTCAGTTCTTTACCAATTATGCTGTACCCTGTTCTGAGTAATTTGTGAATGCAGCTAATCTTTCCGTGACTGAAGCAAAATATGATTGCATTTTTTACCCCAATTATGTAGCTCAGACAGTTTTTGGTCATTGAGCGTTACAAAGTGTTCGAAGTATATACCGGCAGTGAAAACAGTGGCAAGGTAAACCCATTGTCGCTCGAATCCTACTTTAGTGACCTCTAAAACCAGCAGAACAAACACAGCTCGCAAAGCGCCGGAAGAGAGTCGCAAAACGCTGCGTATTGTTACAACAACTTATCGTCAGTGTTCATCGGGGGGAATCGAAAACCTCAGGTAAGCCCTACACCCATGTTGTTTTATCAATCTTCTCTGAGTTCTCTCGTCAAATTTCCCTCCCTGAACCCCCAGTTTCCCTAATCCGTACTCCAACCCGTCGAGTTAAGGCTTTTACCACCAACCAAACCCTAAAGCTCCAAACCTGCGCAATTCAATTCCGAAGCATTTCCGAATTTAAATGCATGGCAACTTGAGAGTAAAGTGTGTGAAGACTGAAGTGGAGAGTGATGGAAGTGTGGTTGAGGATGAGGAGTGGAGAGTAGAGAGAGCTCTTGATACACCGGTGGCATCCTTTTGTGGGTAGGCGTTCTTCTTGATTTTTGACTTGAAAGTTTGAAGCTTTTAGATGTTTGGTGTAGGCAGATTGCTTGTGTTGTTACATATCATGAATTTGGGTTGTCTATGTTTGTGTCTTTCCATTTTTAGTTTGAGAATTTATGTACTATTTAGGTTGTGTTATTTTCTTCTTTGAATCGTGGTGTTTTTAAAGCTCTTGAAGTGAGCAGCCAAGGAAACTAATTTGTGAGTGCAAGCTTCACTCAGACTGATGTAATTTATTTGTATATCCTTTCAACACAATTTCATATTTTGAGCCTTATGGCTCTTTTGATAGGTCATATCACATTTTTCAAGGCTTCATAATTCCACAATTTGATGACATTTTCTTCATTTGAAACTTTTATGCATCGCAATTACTTTCGTTATGTGCTGTGGGATGAAAGTTGCTAATTTTTCTTTGAACTGCATTGCAGCTTTGGCTGTTCTCGTTTATGCTTGGAGAACAGTGTTGAGTGTTGTTTGAGCTATCAAACTGGAGAAGGAATCCAGTCGGTCAGTTTCAAATCCTTGTTTATGTCTTGAAACTTTTCCTAGCTCTCATTTTCCATTTCATTGGGGAGCCAATTACCCTCTTGGTATGATGTTCAGAATATATGCTTTATGCTGGTCGAGCTTTTTACTCCGGTGTAGTAGCTTATGCTCCCCGTTTCAGAACTTGCAGTTATAATCATGTTCTCGTCATTCACTTTGGCCGTCGCCGAGGCTATTGTCCCAGATGCCATTAAGGGCCAGTAGCTTCTTCTGATAATATCCTGCTGTATTGGATACTTTGCTAAAAGGGGATTCATATGAGAGCCGTTTTTTTCTGGACTCTTCTTGTACCATCTACAGATTGTCTCGGTACATACAAAAAAGACGTTTCTGCCGTGTTGCCTGCTGTAACTATCATGGTCGCTAACAAAAGGCAGACGCTCGAGTTTCAGTTGTCAATGCAGCAGTTTGTCCTCTGCCGTTACTTGTAGTTGCTTTGGCCATTGGCACTCGGCTTGAAGTAGATGATCATTTAACGTGGATGACAGTTTGAATTCGCCTTATGGTATCAGCAATTGTTGCCGACATAACTTGTTGTATTATCGTAGATTATTCTATTTACCATGAAATAACTTTGGTTACAAATTTCAAATCCCTTTGCCATTGAATTTTTTGGTTATATGTCTGTCTAATTTCTATTAATTTGTTTGTTCCATTAATTTCCCTTACAAAGTAGGATAAGTTGTAACCTAAGTTCCTTCATTTGAAGGTTGTGCTCTCTCGTATGGACTTAGAGGCATGGAAATCATTTTGGTGAGTCTTTAGCAGCCTTAAAGCTTTTATTTTCACCCAATGTTTTAAGAGTTCATTGTTGTTGTTGGGCAGGATTCATATGAAGACTCCTGAGCTGCTTCGAACGTCCTTGTAATGTACATGGAGGATAGCCATCATACACTCAACAAAGTGCTCTTCTCAAGTGCAAATGGTAACATATAGTCATCCTCGGCTGGTGTACTATTTCAAACTTCAATGTGGCTCCCGAGATATGAGTGTACCCACTTAAATATGGCATTTAAATGGATAGAGAAGGTGGCTACTCTCTTTATTTCATGTCAGACACTCCCATCAATGTTAACGACAACCAGAAATTGAAAGCACACGGATGGCATTAATATCAGCATTGAGAGCTGACTTGAATGATGAGTACAGTACACATTCATTGTGGAAAAATCCAAGACAAGGGGAGGAGATGTAACAGGGTAAAAATTTAACAAGCATCATCTTTCAACGCTCAACAACTGCATTTCTTTAAGGAATGGAGATAGTGATGTTAATGGTCTTATCATCATCATTGAGCGGGGACATGTTTACCATGACGAGTCCCTCTTTGTCGTGCAGGCCGATCCAATAAGTGCCTTGGACTGGCTTATGACCTTCCCAAAAGATGGCCTCGGTGAAAATTCTGTCATCTAGTTTTATCTCATTCAGCTTGAGTTGTGAATTTACCGGATGCTGAAAAGGGAATTCTTTTGCCGCACCCTTTTCGACCGTTATGTGGTTTGTCTTGGAATTTTTGGCAAACAAGGTGAAGTCTAAGTACAAAGTTGCGCCAAGCTTCTGTTCTGCATCTCTGATGCATGATGATGCGAGTATTGTATAATCTTGCTTGTCTGAATACTCGCCATTGACTTGGTAGAGAAGTGTTTGGCCGCGGTGTTTGCGCCTAATTTTGCTGGGGACAGGAAAAGACTTGATGGCTTTGTGCTTAGGGAGGTAGAAGGGTGGAGGTTTATTCTTGACAAAAATGTCCAAGTGAATACTGGTCAAGTGTTCCAGGAATCCGGACAGAGTCCATGAATCTCCTAGCAATACACTGAGACTCATTCCTATTGAGTATCCCCCGCACTCAAAATCAGTAACCTAAAAGTGGAAAGATTCCTCAGTCAGATGCAGAGAGTGTTGATTTGATATTCAATACTACTGCACATTTAAATGTTCTGATACCTGGATGTAAGCCAATGGACAGAACTGCGGATCATGCTCCTTCAGATCCTCCCAGTAAACAAGCTCACTTTCCGCCTCCTCCCTATTCGCCCTCCCAAGAAACTCATCCATGCTCGACGGATATTTAGCCTCCACTAGCCTCAACCCGCTATCGTTGGACACCATCACCAACTCTCTCCTCTCCCCATCCGCAGCCTCATCCCACTTGACTCGTCCAGTAAACATAGGGTACTTTAACAAAGCTCTACCAAGAGACTCCTTAAGCCTTCCAATCATAACCCAAGCCGAATCCTCAGCGTTTGCCTTCTTGTAATACAAAAGCGTCTGATGACATTGTTGAAATGCAACGCCCTTAACGCTCTCAGGCTCATTGAGCACCACCTTTTGGGTCAGTGGTGGCTCTGTCGGCTTCATGGACACCACAGTTTGTATAGCCTCGATTTGTGCACGGGCTGTCAAGATTTCAGATCTTTCCTGGTTTGCCATTGTTTCAAGAAAAACCTGAGCGCGGATTTTTTTATCCAAATGGGACAAATACAGGAAGGCTTTCTGCTCTATACCAACTACCTTGACGAGTAACTTCAACTCATATATATATAAATATGGAAAGGACCCAACTAACTCATTGATGAATTCCTGGACCATAATATTCAAACCTACACGTAAGCTTCATGACGAGAAGAGACTAGAACCTCTAACATATTGGTCTAGCAGGATTCTTCCGATCGCAAAGGTCCATTCTGGTTAGTTATACTTCTATCCATGTCTTAATGTCATTTTTAGCCAAGTGCGACAGTTTCTAAATCTATATACCGACGCATGGAAATACTTTTGCATGGTTGTTTTGGTCGAAAAATGTTTTCTTTCTGTATTGAAACTTCCATTTAAAATATTAAACAGTATGCCTTTCATTGCTAGATGCTGCTGAACCTGCTTAAAATTCTCTGAAATTTATTTCGCACAGATACAACGTTTTTGCTGCAGTTTTCGAGCCATGAAATTCTGAGGTATAGACTCTATTAGTTGTTGGTTAATATCATTAAGTACATTGCTTCCTGCTCAAATTGTGAGCCACTTATTTTTTTCAGTTAAGAAGTTTCAGACATGAATTATGATGAGATCTTGATCATGGGCTGCTGGTTGAAACTTAATGTTCAATCATTTATTAGGAACTTAAAGTCAGCTAATCTCCTCATCTCCCAACTGATAGAAGTTAATGTGAAGGCTACGTTTTAATCTATGATTTTTACTCTTTACTTAATCTTGAACTGGTTAACATGAAATTTCTTATAAACTTATGAATCTTTTACTTGTTTTGTCTTTCTATATTTGGATAATAAATGGCTAATTTTCATTTCTATTTCTAGGCAATATTTTAAAGGCCCCATCTGCTGCTTGATCCATAGCTCATTTGTTGGTACAAGTTCAAACAGGCTGGCCTTGTCGATGAAGGCTACTTGCCCTGGATCATAGCTCTCATAGATATATTAACTACATTCTCAACAATTTTGTTGTATGTTTAGACAATCAGAAGGATGCACATGGATTCAGTACATAATGATAGGCTAATTCTCAAGTACCAGAAAGCAGATATATAATCATTTTCCATGGGGAATGTTGATGATAATATCCACCGTACCAACTTGAGATGAACTCAACATGACAAGTGCCTCGTGCTCTTTCAACCCGATCCAATAAGCAACATCGGTAGGCTTGTGGGTCTCCCAAAATGCTATATCTTCAAAATGTGACTGGCACCATTCAGTAGACATCAGCTCGGGACTGCACAAACTTGCAAGTGGAGAAACTAGTCCTTTTGTAGACCCAACTTCAACTTTTAAGTCACTCATCTTGTGACCTCCTGACAAACAGCGCAAAGTCCTTATCTATATTGATACCAATTTTATGTTCCGCGTCTTTGATGCAATCCAATGCAAGTTGCTTCAATATTGCAGTTTCATCTTTCTTTTCCAAATTTGGAACGTTGCTTACATTGTAGAGAAGGATTTGGCTGACATGGTTAGGATGGGTAATGCTGGTTGGGACCGGGAAGGACTTATGTGTCTTGAGCTTGGGAAGGTAGAAAACCGGAGCTTTGTTCTGCTGAAACATGTCCTTATGGAGCTTTGCTGACTGCTTGAGGAAGCTAGTAAACTCCAATGTGTCTCCCAACACAATGCTTAAACTGAATCCAATGGAGTATCCACCACACTGGAAATTTGTGACCTGGAAAAATACACTTGCAGGGTTGAAAGTACCAAAAATTATGCAAAAAAGAAAAGGAAAGAAACAGAAAAGGAGAGAGGTTTGTACCTGAACGTAAGAAAGCGGACAAAACTGAGGATCTTCCTCGTTAAGTTCCTCCCAAAAGACAAGCTCCTTTTCAGCTTGTTCCCTATCCTTCATCTGAAGAAACTCATCCAAGCTTAATGCCATTTTAGCCTCAACAAGTCTCATCCCACTGTCATTTGATACAAGCTCAAGTTCTCTATTTCCACTAGAGTGATCAACATCATTACTTGCCCATCGAAGCCGTCCGGCAATCATGGGGTAATCCAGCAATGCGCGGCCAACAGATTCCTTAAGCCTCCCCGCAACAATCCAACCCGAATCCTCTTCTGACGCTTTTTTGTAGTACAGCAAACTATGATGACAACTTTGAAATATTCCTAATGTTTGAGGATGTTTTAGTACCACTTTTCGAGTTTGCCTCGGGTCTGTTGGCTTTAGCGGCATCACGCTTTGGATGCCTTCGACTTGGACCTTAGCCGGAGTAGTCACTGAGGTGATGGTGTTAGTCATTTTCCTCTCTTTTTCTTGATGGTAAAGTTGTAGGAAGTGTGAACAAAATGCAAAATATGGATTTTTCTGTGCTGTGTATGGTCTATTTATAGATATGTTACATAGGCAGCAAATATCTCATTAATGTCATTTCTTTTGACTTTTATAAAATATCAATTAAATTCAGTTCATTGCAGTATGTTCATTTTGCAGATGTTGCTAAATTGGTCGATAAACTTCTGCTCCTTATTTATATAATTTTATGACGATAAAAATAAGAAAAATAACAATGTTTTAATTTCGAAAATACCCCTCGATATGTATCGAAATTGTCTTTTATGTGTCTGGGTCCGTGCATTAGACAATTCTCAATATTAAAAGAGTACTTAATGGGAAAGTGTTATCATGAATTTGGTGTTGGATCGTTGGTTGTTGATCCACATCACATGCTGACACATTTGGGAGTAAACTCCAACATTGAATTGTCATTTGCTAACCTAAAGTAGCAACGAATCTCATTCATGTGGGGGGAACAACTCCATACCTAACTCAGTAAATTACATCAAATTATTCATAAAATTATCATTCATTTATTATCACGAATTAATATTGAATTATGAACTCATTTCTTTACATGAACTAGTAAAATAATAAGTGAGTTTGTACTCAATAATTAGTCATAATAATATTTTATTTATTACTCGTGCTTGCAGTTAAACAATATTTTCCGCATTGCTTGCTGATCAGTTTATCTCAGATTTGTTTAGCCAACTTTGTATGTTACTTCACTCAAAGTTGATAGCCTTAAATATTTTCAGACCTAAATCTGTATTCACTTTTTCCGAAGAAGTTGAAAATCAATCAATTATGAGTAGAGTTGTTGTTTGGTGAGTTAACGTGTAAGAAATCCCCAATGTTTCCGGCCACCTCATCATTTTGAGGAATTGAATCTGGATTGGTTTCAGTAGCGACATTTAGGACTCCGACTTTTACCAACTGAGCTAACCTTTAATGAATGATTACTAATATGTAACATAACATTGGTGTTATGGCTCCATTCATTTTTAAATAAATGTGAATTTGTTTACTTTAAAACGACATCGTAGAGAATGAATATTTGCTAAAGCTTAACGGGGCCACTTCATCGGGCTTTTCTTGGATCCAGTTTGAGGCCCAACCTCTTTAGCTACCACGACGATTAAAATAAATAAAGATATTCAAAAAGTACATTTTTAGAAAAGAGCTGATCTAGGGTTTGTTTGTGAGTACAAATTTCTGACCGAGTTCGAATCGAGCTTCGATTTGAAGAGATTGTTTTTGGTTGCTCATTGTATTTTCTCAGATCGTTGTGAATTTTGATGGCCAATGGCCATTTGGTCTCCGTCCGTCCTAATGATCTCAGATGTCAGATTTCACGGTATGATTTCTGTAACGAAAACATAGATTTAGATCCAATGCTGCATTTAGTTTGTGCGAAAAAGCAAATGAATTTGGGATGCTTAAACTTTTTAGAAAAATGAGTTAGTTTTGACTCGTTGCAAATAACTGTTATCAACACCTACAAAATGAATATTTCGTGAAACGTGACTTATGAGACTTGAAATGGTGAATATGAAGAGCTTTAAAGAATAACTGGCGGGTGTTTGTTACTTGTATGTGTATCCTTGATCACTGATCAGTTGAGCTGAACAGGCAGAGCTCTTGCTACCTAAATATTACCAACAACTCAGAGCTCTTGTTGACATTGATTAAGTGTTTGAGGCCGCAAATACTTATTTCTGTCCTCATGGTTTTTAGTATATGTGAGATTAAATAAATTTTAATTCCGAGTTGTTTTTAATAGGTGACAACCACCACGTCCAAGAAGTACTTAGTCAGGCCTAACGTTGGCATTATCCGACCCCATGATTCTTGCCTGATCAGAGGTACATTTATTAACGTCAATTTTTTTAACTTTTTTGTTTTTCTGGACAGTATTTTTGAATGAAGTTAAGATTTGTTTATGTTGATAATGTAGCTTGGTGGTAATATTGTTTTCCTTAGTTTCTGGACAAAATAGTTATTTGTCTGAATATTTAATAGATGTTGAATTCTAGTTACTCTTCAAGCTCAGATGCCCACCAGATATGCAATGCAAAGATAAATTTCTTCTGCAGTGTACAGTTGTAACACCCAATACTGAACTTGAGGAACTTATGCCAGAAAAAATAAGCAAGCTACACACTGGTGTACTTACCTTCAAATTTTAAATGACCTGCTTCAATGGAAAAAATCTCTTTTTCCTACATTCCATCATTTTGATCTACATTATACCCTGTTTTCTGCATTTAATTTAACAAAGATAGTGGGAGGACGTTGGACGAATGCAAGTTGAAGGCAGTGTTTCTCTGCTGAAGGGAATAGTGCAAGTTCAGCTGATGAAACATCAGAGTTATCTAGTTCTTGACTGAATACCGAAAGTGAATCAGTTAGCTCTCTCAATGCCATGGTTGTATTGGCGCTTAACTACTACTCATTGACATGCATATTGGCTGTCATTATTTCTTATATTAATCATTGGGTTTAAGTGTTGATTTCATTTCAATTCCATTAGTATGAGGTACTGATATATTTTTGTTTATTTTTAGTTCTCACTGATGGAAACTAGTTTAAGTTTTTCAATGACCACTTTATCAACAGGCTGTGCGGTGCCTAGTAAACGAAAGAGATGCATTTATCCGGAAACACAACATCTGCAACGAGAGCTGGTAAACATATCTCAACTTTTATCACATTGTTTTGGTGCTAAACAGCACAGTTTCACACCAATGTCGAGGAAACTTAATTAAAGACGTGAAATGAAGTAACTATAAGAGCCAAAATTTACCACTCACAACTGCCAAATGCAATAAAAGTTTCAAAATTCTGGGAAGTTTTGTTAAACATATTCGTACTTGTCAGCTGCTGAACGTGTATAATGCATTGCTGGACCTCAGACTTGTTGGATAAATCAGTGAAGTTATTAATTAGTCGTAGAATAAGTATAGTGATGCAGAAAATTAGGGAGTTTGTTATCTCCTATTTAAATGTTTTCATTATCAATAAAGGGTAAGTTGTTCAGATTAATTTCAACAAGACTAAGATATTCATTTGGCATTGCTTCTTGCTCTAGGAATTGCAGAAAAGACGTCGAAAAAGAAGAAGCCATAGTGGGTGAAGGTTTTCCTTGAAATTTGCGCTCATGGTGGGACTTATTGGGCTCAAAGTTGGTATTCTGCTAAACCTCACCTCCTCTTCCCACACCAAAGTTGCATCCTCGATCCGAAGTACTATCATATTCTTTTGTTTTCCCTTTCAGTTGTATTTTTCTTTCATACGTTACCTCCATTTGATTCGGCATGCACCAATGAAAAATATACTTTGTGTGCACCCTTTTACTCAGAGCAATGTACAGCTTCCATTTCTGGCTCCAGCTTCTGAACTTTTGTATACAAATGTACTTCTCAGCAACTTTTTCAGCTGAATCATCTACAACTTCCCTCGCAGCCCTTCTATAGCGATTGTCATTACATAAGCGAATGATCTGCTCAATAAATACAATACAATGTAATAGTAAAAACTTCAAAACCTTGTCAACATCCTGTTTTTAGGAACATAAGTATCAAATTTTACGTGGAATATTTTTTTAAATTTTTGGTGAATTCCAGTGTATTTGAATTTTGAATCAATTAAGTAAACAATATAATGCAATATAATTATTTAATTAAATAAATGGAAATTCCAGTTTCCAAGCCAAACCTCCACATCACAATATCACTAACTACTCACCGAATTCCATAAGAGCAAATCTAGAGAGAGAAAGAGAGGTGGCGGTGTTGTTCATCCAATTCCGACCTCGCCGATCTTCAATCCATCCACTTTCAATTCATCTGCAGTTTCTTGGGTTATTTTTTGCATGCGGAATTAGGGATTTGAAGATTTGAGGGGTTGTTTATCAGCGTGCGATGTATAAGAGCCGAAGCGGCGATCGGAAGCGGATCGATGATTTGTTAGACAAGCAATTGGCGTCTACTTCTAAGGGTTTTGGCGTTGCTGATAAGGATAAGGAGAAGGTCTTCGGTCAGGAGATTATGATGGGGAAGAATAAGGCTGCCTTGGATCGGATGGACTCGCCGTTGAAAAATAATAATGGTGATTTTTTTAATATACGCGAAGATTTAGATTGTTTGCCATTGGCATGTGGTTTTGTTGTAATGGTGATTTGTTGTTGGCTTGTTTGTGTAGTTTTATTTGTTGTGTTTGCATAGAAATTTTTAAGTTATTTGGTTAAGTTTCAGCTCAACACTTCTTTCGTATACTTTGGTTAAACACTTGAATCAAAAAGTATTTTAAAAGACAGCTGATGTTGTTAGCTTCTTTAGTAGTAGTGAAGTTGGAGTTTCTAGTCCCAGCTGCATTCATTATTCAATTAAAGTTTAGTTTAGTTTTTCAGGTCATTCAACTGGTTTTGTTTCTGTTTTGGGCAAAAACCCTGAGTCTCATTGTGTCTGAAGTGCTTGGATTTGTATGGATTCACTGTGTTTAGTGATCTATAAGACTGCACAATTTGGCACCTGGGGAGCTTGTGACTTTATCTGTCATTGATAACTAAGCTAAAGTTGGGTTATAGGCTGTGAAAGACCGATAAGTCATATAGAATAAATGAATAATGGAATGTGCTGTGGATTTACGAGACTAGTGTTTGACAATCTGGGGTTACCTTGGAGTCATTAAGGAAGCGGATGTATTGTGTATATGGGGGTACCATACCGAATACGTTGCTGTAATTGTGTGCAGTTTGGTTTCACTGAATTTTCGGAGTTTTTTCTCTTTTTTGTGGTCTAGGAAAATAATTGCTACAAATTTTTGCATTGCTTTCACTTGTCTTTAAAGGTAATGCAGGAAATTCCTTGTTGTAGTTGTATGTACATTGGTACTGGATACAGTTTTGTAGTTGTGTGCACCTCCAGTCCAGTTTATGAAAATGCTCGAAGATTGTGTACTTGTGTTCACTTTATAGTTTTTAGTGTTCTAGGAAAATATTTGCTTCGTATTTTTTGAATTGGTGTTACTTACCTTAATGGACACTTCTTGTTGGAGATGTGTTCATATGCATCAATTACATTGTTGTAGTTGTGTGCTCCTTCAGTTTACGAACAACTCGAAGTTATGTTCTCTTTTTAGCTTCCAAGTAGATGAACAAAATTTGTTTTGCTACATCTTTATGTCGTTCCATCTACCGATTATGTAATGCGAGACACATTTTAATTTATACATTGTTGTTTTTGTTGAATGTTGTAAGATCTTTATAGCATTGATAACGAAAAATCTTTTCATGTTGCTATTGTTTCTGTTTTTTCTTCTAAGATTGTGCCTCAGGGAACAGATCTGGTATTCTGGTGCAGTGCAGCTATTTGCTGAGAATGCGCTGCACCGCATCTGAGTCTCTGCCACAGTGTTGAGTATTTTACTGATTTATTGTTCTCTTGTCTCCTGCAGAAGTATCTGATACCGACAGCGAAGGGTCTGATGTTAGTGGGTCAGAGGCAGAAGACATATCGTGGATCTCATGGTTTTGCAACTTACGGGGCAATGAGTTCTTTTGTGAAGTTGACGAGGATTACATTCAAGATGATTTTAACTTATGCGGCCTAAGCAGTCAAGTTCCCTACTATGAGTATGCACTAGACATGATTTTGGATATTGATTCTTCTAATGGTAAGAAACACTCACTGTAGCTTCAAATTTCGCACCCAAATACAAAATTGTCTATATCTAGTAACTGAAATAAAGTGTACGTTAAACTCCATGTGACATGCATGCTCACCAAAGCACGGCTGTGTCAGTTGTGGCCTCATATCAACTATAAACACCATCTAGGTCAAGTTCTTTAGTATTTTATTACATTAAGCTTGTTTTCATATACATTAATTGTGATTTGGTGCTACTGGTTACTTCATAAAGTTATGTACTTTAAATTCATAACTCGGTGCTAATCTTCTGTGGCCTCTGACTACGTCCACGTTGGCCAACTGTTAGTGGTAGTGTTGTTTCACTATAACAGGAGAACATGAATAATCAACTGACACGGGTGCGACTTTCAGGTGACATGTTTACTGAAGAGCAGAATGAATTAGTTGAATCGGCTGCAGAGATGCTATATGGTTTAATACATGCGCGTTATATATTGACCAGCAAGGGATTGAATGCTATGGTACATTCATATTTATTTTGCGTTTCTAATATGATTTCAGCATGTAGAGTTATTTTAAGGGTTTTCAAATCTGTGCAGCTTGAGAAGTACAAAAGTTATGATTTCGGAAGATGCCCTAGAGTGTACTGTGCTGGACAGCCCTGCCTTCCTGTTGGTCAGATAGACATTCCCAGATCAAGTACTGTTAAAATTTACTGCCCAAAATGTGAAGACGTGTACTACCCTCGTTCCAAGTATCAAGGTAGCAGCATTCGTTATCATATATTCCACTTGATCTTGGCTAAACCTTGCAGTAAGTTGCGTGCATCAAGTGTTAGCAGCCTAAGTTCCAACGTTTATTTGCAGATATTGATGGGGCGTATTTTGGGACTACATTTCCACACCTCTTCTACATGACGTATGGGCACTTGAAACCGCAAAAGCCATCGCAGTCCTACATTGCAAGGATCTTCGGATTCAAGGTCCACAAGCCATGAGCGGGAAGTATTTCACATTCGTGTATGTGGTCACTTATTGAATATTTTTTGTTAACTGAGGCATTTTGTTGAGGACTCTATTGGTAATTAAATACTTGTTCATGGCTTTTATTTCACAGCGTTTGAGAGAAAGAACAACTCCTGCTGAAGTGGAAGATTTAGTTTCCAGCTCTTCAATTCTACTATTTTGTTACCCTGTCAGTTGGTCAGTGAAGCCACTATTTCCGCACATTAGGTTGTCGACACAGTGTGTAGACATAAGGTGAATGTAACTTTTATGGGATGACTAAATGCGGCATTCATTATACGCTTGTCATCAAGTGTCTAAGGAAACGTAGAGGAGAATGTAAGATAGAAGCTAACTACTTATTTCATCATCATCATCATCAAGTACTTGTTTTTAATTTGATTTTTTTTACATTTTCGTTCTGAGGTAATAAATGGCATCATAATCAGATCCTAAACACGCATATCCAATTCACGAATTCAAAAAACTTGACATCATTTCCAGATTCCATCTCTCCATTGCCGCATTCGGAATTTCACCGTCTTGTAAATGTTTTCCATTTGATACACATCAAAATCTCCTTCCTTTACTTTCAAGTTTCTGATCTGCCTGCGCGTTTCGATTTGCGGCGGATCGGATCGGATTGGATCTGATCTTAAAACTAATCTATTTTATCTCTTCTGAAATATGGCATCGTCTTTATCGCATATCAGCGAGGAGCTTGCAGAGATCGATGGCCAGATCGGAGACATTTTCCG
>QZGG01001643.1:0-57537 GCA_006409495.1 Sedum album
CATTTTATCCACAAAAAGTTTAAAAGATGCAATGCAAAGACTCCTAGAAAATAAAGGCACCTCCAAATGCAACTTCAGCGAACCATATTATAGGCCTTGTAAATATCAATTTTTATCATACATCTGTTACTGATTTCTTTACTGTTATACCCTACCGTAATTCAATGGGCCAGACAGAAGTGGTGGATATGCTCCTATCTGACACAAAAGCTTAATGCGAGTTGTCAATCAACCTAGGCAGAATTTGTTCAAGCCGTTTGATAAGGATGCTCGAAATAATTTTATACATGACATTGCAGTAGCTCACCAATATGTAGTCTTTTAACGCTTTGGGGATTAAAACCAGATCAATGTAGTCGGATACTTGCACTCTCTCGCCAGATCAATGTAGTCGGATACTTGCACCCTCTAACCCAAAGCAAAGAGTTGTTCATCAACAAAATTCAGAGTAGGCTCAGAGCCATTAGTCAGATTTTCATGAATTTTTCTTTAAATTCCAATTCATTAAAAGAGGTCCTACCATCCTCCATTTGAACAAAAGAGATCTTGTTGTCATTACTCCTATCTTTTATAATGTTTTAAAAACACACGCTATTTCGATCATCCTCTCTGGTCTAGCTGAGGTGTGCCCTTTAACAATTAAAGATGAATGGATATTTGAGGAGCTTCTTAAGCGCCTTCTTATCTTCATCCTCAATACGATTATTATCCCTTGGTCTATCATTTAGCCTTTCTTGCGCCTCAAACAACTCATTCCTCTTTTGATCCACCATTTTGTTCATATTAACGCAAAAATCCTTTAAATCCTCATAAGGTCCGTTTTTAAATTTAGAAGTTTTTATCCAAAAGCTCTGGAATCTAAACCAACTCTTCATTTTTTTCGTGAACGCTAATTCAATCAAAAACCTCCGCTCTTGCAACAAAATCTCTCAATTTCCTAGTAGTTGCGCTACTGATGAAATCCCTTTAATTTATCCCTAACATCAAGCAGGTAGTTGAAATCTCTGTGGATATCCTACAGATATTTGAGTAGGAAAGATTTTCAACAAATAATCCCTATCTCCCCCTCCGTTAAACGCATACACAAAACACCAATCATCTAGTCGCAAAGAATCACCTACAATCGCCCACCAAGGGCTAGCCTAGTGGCAGTGGAGGTTGTATTATAAGCCACACGTCATGGGTTCGATTCCTGGTGGGTGCTAAAGCAGCGGGGCTTCAGCGGGGTGGGTTTAAAAAAAATATAATAAAAAATAAAAAATATATAAAAAAAAAGAATCACCTACAATCACCAATTTATCAGCGAAGATAATATGTAGATTTTAATCTAGCCTCAAAGAATACCAAAAATGTCAATATTATTTTTGCTGATAAGTGATCCTTTTCTATTTCAAATGGAGCGACGAGGAAAGTTATAGCTCTTCATGTTCAGATCTAATTCTCGTGACAATAATTACACACCCTTTTTGTCTTTTTCCCTTTCCTTTTCATTTTGACCTTGATGAACTGTCTCTCCATAATTAACTCTAAGCCTACATTTTCCTCAGTATGAGCCATCTCATTCCTCTATGTCATCCGACCTTTGAGTTTCAGGAATCATCGATTCACGAGATTTTTCTTTGTTGGTTTATTCTGAAAGACTTGGAGCTACTTCATTTTCTCCCCTCCCTAAAAATCCGCTTCCCTTGCTGAGATTCCATTAGGGCATGATCATACTTAATACAGATCTTTTAATACATTTATATTGTTTCTTCAATATATTTGTATACTATTGTATTTAGATGTATTATACTCCCTCTGTCCCCAAAAGCATAAAATATACGGTTTTTAAGGTAGAAAGAATGTATGAAATGTGTGGTTTATAAGTATATGTATAAAAAGTAGAATGTGTGGTTGATATTAAAGGAAAGTGGACAAACTTAAGGGGACACGAGTAAGAGTTACTCATGATGTATTATACTCCCTCGATCCTTTTTTGTTTTTTAAGTGAAATCGTTCTCTTTTTGATGAGAAGTATTTTCTTTGGGTGTTACTCATGATTGAATTTGTAATCAATTTTGGACATTCTCACTAGTTTCTCTCAACTCCATATTATTTGTACAATACAAAGCCAATTTGTAGACAAAGTCGATGAAATGGAATTGATGTGAAACTAGAAGAATAAGAAGAATGAGATTTGAGAAAACGAGGAATACGGAATAACGCAAAGTCAACGAAAATGGCTTTGATTTTTGAGTCAACAAAGTCAATGAGAATTTTACCAGAATAAGTCGTCGGAACAGTACTTGGGTGTCAAATTTAAAAGTTTTTAAATTAGGGGGTGGTTAAGTCAAATTTTTTTTTTGAGAGAATGGTTTTGTCAAAAAATTAGTATTGGACGGATGGTTATCGCTAAAAAAACCCTTTTCTGAAACGAGTCGTCGCCAGCCGCGCCGCAAACTCCATTGCCGTTCCCAGAGCTTTCTCGTCCGCCTCTAACTCCGATCCGATACGCGTCACTCTCTTCCCCGGTGAAGGAATCGGTCCTGAAATCGCCGACTCTGTCAAACAGGTTCCGTTCCTCATCTGATCATTTGACGTTCACTACCCTCAAGTCTCATTGTGATTTTATGCTTGAAAGCATTTTGTTTTTGTAAATGTAAATTGTTAGTTTCCAGGTGTTTAGAGAAGCTGAAGTCCCCATAGAATGGGAAGAGCATTACGTGGGAACCGAACTGGATCCAAGAACTCGGAATTTTCTGCAACGGAGCTGAGCTTGAGCAAAGGAGGCGCCGAGTGGATCCAGATCTGGAGAAGGAAACAACGAGCAATTTGCAATTTAATGAAAATTGAATTGTATAAATAGGATAATCGCTTTTCAATTTCGGTATCTGAACTCATAACAAACTTTTGTACCTTTTTCCAATTTCAATAAAATCCGTAATTCCGTCCGAGCTTGCTCCTGCGCGATTTCGGTCAACTGCACGCGTTCCTCCGTCTTCCGTCACCGGCGATCTCGGACCGCTGCAATTGGTATCAATTGTCCTTTCGATCATTTCCGTCGCTGCATTTTGTGCGATTTTGCTCGTTCCGTTTTCAAATTCTGGCGCCAAGGACTCGAACACAAATTATGAAGGAGATGGATGAGCGACTTGGTAACGTCGAGCAACAACTGCAGAACCAGCAACGTTTCCATCAACAAATGGAAGTCCGGCAATAAAATAGTGAGATGCGCTTACAGGTTTGTCCGATCGGCTTGCGGAGGTGTCTGATCGGCTTGCGGAGCTCATCACCAACCTTCCGATCCTTTGACAGCCTGAGCAGGTAATTCCGGCAGCACGACCGATCCTTGATCAGCCTGCACAAAGAGGTATGAATGATTTCAATAACGACGCTATGCATCAGCCAGTCAGACCTATGAATTTCAATCCTAGAATTGAGTTTCCAACTTTTGATGGATCTAATCCTCGACTGTGGATCAAAAAATGTACACGCTACTTCGATCTGTGCAAAGTTCCTGAGAACCAGAGAGTCAGTCTGGCCTCACTTTATGCGTTAGGAAAAGCTGAGGCATGGATGAATAGTTACCTGGCAACACGAGGTCTGGTGGACTGGAATGATTTTGCCGTTGATCTGTGCATAAGATTCAAAGAGGATATCGGTAGTTCAGTGGTAGAGGAATTCAATAAGCTTCAACACTTCAGTGGTAGAGGAATTCACTGGCGGACTGGCCCCAACGATCAAACACTTTGTGCGTGCATTGAAGCCAACATCTGTTTCAGAAGCCATGGAGCTAGCCAGATGTCAGGAGGCTAGTTTACAGGCTTCAAGATCATTACAAAAACCTACTCTGGACAAACCTGCTTTCAAGCAAGTTTTTCAATCTATTCAGAGTAGCAGCAGAGGCAACAATACAAATTACGCAACAAAGTTTAGTCAACCATTTGGTGGACCTACTGCTCAACAAAAAAATGATTCCATGTCTAAGTTCAAGAGACTAACACCAGCAGAAATTGATGAGAAAAGGAAAAGAAACTTATGTTTTAATTGCGATGAATCTTATGTACCAGGCCACAAATGCAAAGGGAAATTGTATAGCCTTATATTGGTACCTGCGGATAACAGTGAGGACACCAATCCAGAGTTGAGTGATGGCAGTGGTGATGAGGCTGTGGTGGGTGAATGTTTCTATGTTCCTGAAACCTGCAAGGAAACTCAGCCATCAATAACTCTGAATGCTATTTCTGGCCAGAATGCTTATAGGACGATGCGTGTGACTGGAAGGGCAGGTAATGTTCCTATTCACATCCTAATTGATTCTGGTAGTACTCATAATTTCTTGGACGAAACTGTGGCTAAGAAATTGGGGTGCAAAATAACTAATACTTATCCCTTGGAAATATCGGTTGCTAATGGGGATAAATTGATTACCACTAAGACTTGTAAGGATTTTCAGTGTACCTTACATGGTGTTCTTTTCTCTTGTGATGTGATGGTGGTACCCTTGGGGAGCTGTGAAATGGTGCTAGGGATCCAGTGGCTGTCTTTGCTGGGACCTATCATTTGGGATTTCAACAAACTTCAGATGGAATTCATGTATAACGCATGTCAGGGAAAGCTATGCACAGAGAATTAGTAAAGGCAAATGGAAATTTTGGTGAGTTATTTGCTTTATCTGTTCAAATACCAAGTACTACTAATGATGAACCACTTGTTGTATTACCTGAGTGTATCAAGGATGTCCTGCATGATTTCCCTGATTTTTGCTGAACCTACTGAGCTTCCTCCTGAGCGGGAATAGAATCATAGAATCCACTTGCTGCCTGAGACAAAACCAGTGAATGTCAGACCTTATAGATACCCTGTGATACAAAAAGATGCTATTGAAAAAATCACTAGAGAAATGCTGGAGTCAGGTGTGGCAAGGGTTAGTCATAGCCCTTTCTCATCTCCTATTGTGATGGTAAAAAAGAAAGATGGTTCCTGGAGATTTTGTGTTGATTATAGGGAGCTCAACAAACATACAGTTAAAGATAAATTCCCCATTCCTATTATTGATGAGCTCCTAGATGAACTACATGGTTCATGTATATTTTCTAAGATTGATTTGAGGTCTGGCTACTGGCAAATTCGAATGCACCCTGAAGATATTGCTAAGACTGCGTTCAGGACACATGAAGGGCACTATGAATTTGTAGTGATGCCCTTTGGCCTGACTAATGCCCCTTCTACATTTCAGAGTCTAATGAACTCGATTTTCAGAGACTACTTGAGGCAGTTTATATTGGTATTCTTTGATGATATTCTGATCTATAGTAAAGACTCTACCAGCCACGCTAACCATCTTAGAATTACACTACAGATACTCAGGCAACACAAGTTACTTGCCAAGTTGAGTAAATGTACCTTTGGTGCAGATTCTGTTGACTATCTTGGACATGTTATTTCTTCCCATGGTGTTGCTACTGATCCCAAGAAAATCCAAGCTATGACGGAGTGGCCCAAACCTGCTAATGTGAAACAACTTAGAGGATTTCTGGGATTGACAGGATATTACAGGAAGTTCATTAAACACTATGGGATTATCAGTCGGCCACTTACTGACTTATTGAAGAAAAATGCTTTCATTTGGACAGATGACAGTGATATGGCATTTGAGAAGCTTAAAATGGCCATGTGCAATGCTCCAGTGTTGGCCTTGCCTGATTTCACCATTCCATTTGAAGTGGAGACTGATGCATGTGATTTGGGCATTGGTGCAGTCTTATCTCAGCGGAATCACCCCATTGCTTTTATTAGTAAAGGCATTTCTGAAAAGCATAAGGGATTATCAACGTATGAGAAGGAATTACTGGCTCTCATCTTTGCTATTGAGAAATGGAAACCATACCTGATTGGGAGACATTTTGTGGTAAAAACTGATCATTTCAGCTTGAAATACTTGTTGGATCAGCGTATCACTACACCTTTTCAGAGCAAGTGTCTTCCTAAGCTCTTTGGCCTCGATTTTGAAATCCTATATAAGCAAGGGAAAGACAATATAGTTGCTGATGCTCTTTCCAGGATCAAGGGAGTGGAACTTAATTCTATACTTATTTCACAAGTGAGATCTGACCTTTTTGACAGAGTTAAAGCCAGCTGGTCCATACCAGAATTTCTACCTGTTGTTGAATTGGCTAAGCAAGTGCCTGCAAGTTCAAAAAAAGTAACATGGTCAAATGATTGTTTACTAAAGAAGAACAGGCTAGTAGTTGGTCCAGACCTTCCCTTGAGAGCTGATATTTGTAACCTTATGCATGATTCTTCTTCTGGGGGTCATTCCGGTTTCCATGCTACTTACAAGCGGATTTCTCAATTATTTTACTGGAAACATATGAAGAAACACATCAGAGAATATATTAGATCATGCACAGTTTGTCAGCGAAATAAATCTATCCATCGTGCTCCTGCTGGCCTATTGCAACCTCTTCCTATTCCTGATGCTATTTGGACTAATATTTCTATGGATTTCATTGAAGGGTTGCCTAAATCAAAAGGGAAGGACTCTATTTTGGTTGTGGTGGATAGACTCAGCAAGTATGCTCACTTTCTGCCTCTATCCCACCCTTATACAGCTTCTGATGTGGCTCAAATTTATTTTGACAACATATTCAGGCTCCATGGCAATCCTAAATCTATAGTGAGTGATAGGGACAAAATCTTTTTGAGTAATTTTTGGCAGGACTATTCAAACTACAAAAGGTTGATCTGCTAATGTCCACTGCCTATCACCCACAAACTGATGGTCAAACTGAAGTTGTTAACAAGTGCTTAGAGACTTACTTGAGATGTATGACTGGGGAAACTCCAAAGGAATGGGCAGCTTGGTTGCCTTTGGCAGAATGGTGGTACAATACTAACTTCCATTCCTCTATTGGTACTACTCCTTTTGAGGTGGTGTATGGGCAGCCCCCTACCCTTCATCTTCCTTATGTCAATGGGGACAGTCCAGTCGCTCAGGTGGATAGATCCCTGCGTGCAAGAGAGGAGTGTATCAAATGCTGAAATTTCATCTAAAGAGCTCAGACAGAATGAAGTCTCAATGTGACAAGCACAGAACTGATATGCAATTCAATGTGGGTGATCTAGTCTATGTGAAGCTTCAACCTTATAGGCAACAATCAGTGGTTCTACGCAATTGTCAAAAACTTGCTGCAAAATATTTTGGTCCTTTCCCAATTATCAGCAAAATTGGAACGGTTGCTTATAAATTGAGCTTACCTGCTCAATCGAAGATTCACCCTGTGTTTCATATATCGCAATTGAAAAGGCATCATGGTCAGGCTCCTGTCTCGAGCTCTTTGCCGGCCATCGATGCCAATTTACAGTTAAGCGCTGAGCCTGTTAAAATCTTAGAGCGTAAGCTTGCCAAGAAAGGGAATTCTGCTGCTGTTTATTTTCTTGTGCAGTGGTCCGATGGCTCAGTGGATGACGCTACGTGGGAGTGGTCCGAAGACTTCAAGCGTCGCTTTCCCAGCTTTCCAATCGACCAGATGGTGGCGAGTGCAACGGAGCTGAGCTTGAGGTCAAGCTCAATCTCAAGAGGGGTGGAGTGCAACGGAGCTGAGCTTGAGCAAAGGAGGGGAAGGAGGCGTCGAGCGGATTCAGATCTGGAAAAGGAAGAAAGAGACAATTTGCAATTTACTGAAATTCGAATTGTATAAATAGGATAATTGTTTTTCATTTTCGTATTTGAACTCATAACGAACTTTGTACCTTTTCCAATTTCAATAAAATCCGCAATTCCGTCCGAGCTTTGCTCCTGCGAGATTCCGGTCAGTTGCACGCGTTTCTCCGTCGCCGTCGTCGGTGATCTTGGACCGCTGCAGTATACGTAAGCGAAGGCGATCCGGTGTTCGTAAAAGGGACGTGGTTCGATAGTCGGTTCGATTTGGCTATCACCAATGGAATCGAAGCGTGGACTTGCGACGGTACCAAACCCTAATTTCACTTCGTAGAATCACTTCTGATTTCTTGTCCAATTAGTATCTGATTTGTTGTTCTCGGTTCAGCTACGGAAGATGAAGTTGAAGATCGAGCTAGTCAGTGGGACCAACCAGTCACTGAGTATGTTCAATTGGCCGAGCGCTATTTAGGGTTTCAGCAGCCTGGTTCCGTTTACAAATTGGTCGATGCAGGCGATGGGGATAAAAGGGTGAGTTTTTTTGTTCCATTGAATTTTTGCAATAGATTTTTTTTGGCTTTTTGATTTAATTTACGGTCAAATGCCTTCGAAGCGCTCGTGTATTTCTTTGCACAGCCAACGTCCTAACGCGCTAAGCTTTATAGGTGCTGATTCCTATTGGTCACTAGAGGGTATAGTTTTCTTTTTTTTCTCCAGCACCTGCACGTAAACGTATTTCTATTTCTTCCTTCTCTAAGGCAAAGCTATTGATTAGATATTCGTTTCTGTCTTGCGCAATGAATGTTTGAAGTGAATTGAATATAAGGTTGGATCACAGTTGGGTAAATGCCATGAACAGAAATGATTGGTTGACTTATTTGTTTTTAAGCTATCATGGACTTTTGAGAAGGAAGGGATAAAATTGGAATGGAGATGGAAGTGTAAGCCAGCGATAGATAGGAAGAAGGTCATAGCTGAGATATTGGACTTCCTGATGGATGCGAATATAACACTCAGTGTAAGTTTATTTACCAATATGATCGTGTTGAAATTATTTAGTTGTTGGTGATTTATATGGTTATTCTGTGCTGCTGCTTGGGACAGATTTGAAACTGTGCTAAAATGTTGACCATTCCAAAATATAGACTATATTTGATGGGGAATGGGTCCTGGCATTTATCATGAGTGCATAGAAATTTAAACGATTGTTGATTTAAATTATACACTTGGCTGTAGTCAGATGTTATTAGACTGTATATATATGCAGGAAGAGGTGGTCAGGAAGGGCAAGTCAATTGAGAGGCTTAGAGCAGAAGCTGAGAAATGTCTGGCACAGAGTGAAAAGTTCAGAAAAGAGAAGGAAGAATTTGAAAATGCAGTATATGCAAAGGTACTTCCCTTTTTAAGTTTTACTTCGTATCATCCCAATATATGCTAATATTAAATTCACTTATCATGTAGTTTGTTGAAGTCTTGAATTCTAAGAAAAGAAAACTGAGGGCACTCAGAGATGGTCGTTCAAAGGAACCTCCAAAATCGCCAGAAACAGAGGAAGGATCTACAGAGAAGACGGAAACCTTTGACGAAGATAGCAGTGATGATCATAAAATGGTTGAAGAAGCTGATACTGGAACATCAAAGAATGTTCCAGCAAGTAGGTCCC
Source organism: Sedum album (assembly GCA_006409495.1). Classification (NCBI taxonomy): domain Eukaryota; kingdom Viridiplantae; phylum Streptophyta; class Magnoliopsida; order Saxifragales; family Crassulaceae; genus Sedum; species Sedum album. The sequence goes on from QZGG01001643.1 coordinate 9,306, forward strand.
GCTGCAGGAAGAAGCTTAAGAAATAATCCAGGACTTATGACTCACTATGTGCACAATTTACTGTGTAAACCTGGCGAACTCTGCCTATCTGTATCTCTTGGAAAACATTGTTGTTTCATTGGAAACAGCAGGACGATAGAATCTAATCCAAATCAGGGGAAAAATGATAAATCGAACTGATTGGGATCAAAATCCCACTGAAATTCATGTTTTTATAAGAGCTATTGACTCGAGATGAAATTAGAATGGAATGCAGACGATATGTGAGAAGGCAGAGGAAATGGCAGGTAGAAAAGTATCATGCGCAGCACACTATCCCACTTTGGCATTCTTACTTCCAGTTTACAATCATTTTAACAATTGCATATCACTTTTTTTATAACAACCGTAGATTAACAAGTATCTCGTTGTTATATATTTTGCAATCATCTAATGATGATCTATTGCAATAACGCTATCATTTAAGCTCAATATCTCTAATATATACGAATTTCTAATCTATCCTTCGTTCGCATCTTCATCAACTTAGCATTCACCAATCAATTATCTCCATATAGCCTCCTTCCTTAATTAGGTCTCTTTAAGCATTCACCAATCAAGTATACCCATGTGGCACGAGCATTCGTCATTTACGTATCTCCATGTAAACACTCCTAATTCCAATTAAATATTGCCACGCAATCAAGCAAACTCCAATCAAAATTATTGAATGCATGGTGCAGTCATTAGATATTGATTATTGAACACAGGATCTTGACTTTTACAAAGAAGCCCACACCATTAAAAAACCACCCTAGTGGCCACTGCATATCACTCTTGAGCATGTATTAGCTGCTCTCCTAAAAGAACCCATCTCCTCAATGCGCTTGAGTTTTGTATTAAAAGAAGTGTTCCACAACGTCAAAAAGACAAAAATACCTTCGCGTAAAGGTGTACACAAATTTGAGGCGAGGGACAATTTTGAAAAAAAAAAGTTTACAATTATACCCTCGGACGTTACTAACCCCATCTGCAAGGAGTATTTTGGTAATCCCAATAATCAGTTAGCACTACTGACCTCTCCATCTAGAATTCTTGTTTTAAATCCAAATCCTTATAATTTTATTCGACCTCCAACCTCCACTCTGCACAATTCGAAGCGTCTCTTAAAATTTCATTGAGCGATACAACAAATCAGTACACGATGGTAAGATGTGAGTATGTATTGGTGCTTTAAAATTTGAATATTGTGAACAACTTGGAATTTTATGACTATATGAAAGGGTAAAATACAGAAAACCATTCGTATAATAAACATAATTATAGAAAATCACTTCTCCAAAACGTATTTACAGAAAACCACCTCTATAAATACCGTCATTAGCATTTCACCACCTCTTGCCGTTACCGTTTGATGTTGATATACACGCACCCATAAAAGGCGTCATTTTTAATTATTTGGGATAAATTTTAGAAAACCACCTCTATAACACCCGTATTTACAGAAAACACTTATATAAATATTTACATGAAATAGTATTAAACATTAAATAAAGAATGTATTAAATTTGATCCTTTCCATGATATCTATTTAATAATAATACGCTTAAAAATTTGTTAGTCGCCCCTTAAGTTTTATGAAAATTTTATGATTAAATGATGAAAAACATATTCATCATTAGTTCATGAATGATGTACTTATTTTAATGAACCTTAATGCGTTATTTCATAAATCAAACTATTCAAATTTCTTCCACTTAGTGTTTTATTTCATAAATCATGTAATACAAATATTTTGGTTCATAAAATAGAATATTGAGTTAAATTTTAGAAGGACATTTCATTTATGTGAGACATATTGACAAAATCTAAACCGTTAATTTGAGTAATCTAACGGTTGATATTAAAGTTAGTTTTTATTAAAGTTGGCGGTTGAAATTGCGAAAAACACGAGGCGGTTGGATTTGGAGGTTTTTTAGTTTTCATCCGTTGGATTATTAGAAATTAACGGTTAAAATCACGTCTTACGGTCTCACAAATATTTGCATGTCCTCTTGGATCTTTTCCCATGGTCCATGAACTTTAAATATATTATATCATGAAACAATATTTAATATTATTTATTCATGAAATGATGTAATATATTTCATGAAGCAAAATGTGTTATTTTAAGAATCAAAATATTTGAACTATAATAGAGATCAATCTGAAATAAAATTTATATTGTTAAATCATAATGATTATTTTTATATTAAAATGAAAACTCAATATAGTATATAATATTAAAACAATTAAAATATGATTATATGTATAAATAGACCCTAAATTTAGTCCTGCGACATATATAACACCTAAAAAAATTATGTTTAAATTTTTATAGATTTTTTTCATTTTTTCTTATTAAATCTACATAAATGATTCTTGGGAAGGGATCTGGTATAAAGTCCTTTTAAGTGTATAAAATATACACTTATGTTATCCATTAAAATAAATAGATCGACGAATCGGATTTAAACTAAATTAAATTACAAACTTACCAAATATGAAATTAAAATAATCCATAATTATATTCAAAGGGTAATTTGGGAATAGAAAGATATGATTTGTTTGTCAAATCTCATAATTCACTCTCAAATTAGGTGTTCTTGAACAATTCTTGAACCAACCTAGAATACCTCCGACTAGGGATGCACAAATAAGAACCGGACCGTAAACCCGGACCGGACCGACCGTAAATTTACGGTCCGGTCCCGGTCCAAATACAGCCCGGTTTACGGTCCATGATTTTTGGAAATTACAGGTTACGGTCCGGTCCAAGAAATTTACGGTCCGGTCCGGACCGTAATATAAATTAATAAATATTAAGAATATATTATTTAAAATAGAAATTTATCATCAAAAATTAATAAATTGGACATATAAATTACCAAAAATATTCTAACAATTAAATAAAACATACATAAATTTTAAAATATATAATATTCAGATTTTTAAATTAATTTTTATAATTTAAAATTAAATAATAATAATATTTATGGGTTTACGGTCCAAACCCGGACCGGATCGTAATTAGACCGGTTCGTAACGGTCCGGTCCACGGTCCTTATTTTCAAAAATTTACGGTCCACCGGTCTGGACCGGACCGGACCGTAATTATTCGTTCCGGTCCGGACCGGTTGTGCATCCCTACCTCTGACACACCCGCAGCGCCGTTTTCGTCTTCTTGTGTCCCCATTATCGTCTTCCCCAGTTGTCATTGTTGTTTTCCTCCGTCGATTTAAAAATCGCCCTACAACTGACCTACGCCAACCACTCAATCGCCGACCACTCAATCGCCAGTGACATGTCTCCCATGGACTTGCTACGATTTTCTAGGGTTTTTGACATTTTTGTTTTTGTTGTTGCAGTTTGTTTGTGTTGAGATCTGGTTTTCTTAATTTATGTATGGTCCAAAAATCAGAAATATATGGTTCAAGAACCATATTGTTCAATATTTTGAACCATGTCAAGTTTGTTTCACGATTGAATCCCAATTTTTATACGATTCAAAACACATGTTTGGAATAAAATAATCCATGGTGGATGATAACCAGCGTATAACTTGATATACGAATGGTCTAAAAGAGTGTGCTAAATGGTGCTTGAACCATATAGTTCGATAGTTTGAACCTTATAGTTCGGTATTTTGAACCATATAGTTCGGTCGATATATGTATGGTTAAAATGTGTAATGTATGGTTCTTGAACCATATAGTTTGATATTTTGAACCATATCAAGTTGGATGTTAATCAGTTTATAGCTTACTCGATATAGTTGGATATTTTGAAAAACATTGGCGTGCGCGACCTACATGCGTTACTCGCGCGTCTGCGTAATTTGTGCATATGACATATTCTGAATTTTTGTTAATTTTTTTCGAATTTTGTGTGTCTCTTGAGTGGAATATAGAGGGATGTGGAGCTGATAGAAACGTCCTAGAGAAGCAGTCAACCGAACAAAACTTGAGGAGCGGTTGTATGGTTACGAGTATTCGTGGAGGTTGGTACTTCGCGGTCAAAGGATAAGAGCAAGCTCAGTCACGCAGATGCCGAAGGCGAAACCCTAATGGCATGACGAGACGGGAAAATAGACCGTCTTCGCTGGAGTTAGTTGCTCAGGAAAGGGTGCGCGGTTGCAAACGCGCGGCCTGACTTGCACGCGACAGGTCAGAAGCGAGAGCGGGGCATGGTTCCATAGCTGCTATCCGAAGGCCATGATTGGAAACCGCTCTAGGAAAGAAAGATATCCGGACCTGAAAAATTCAATTCAAAGTTAAAGCTCAAAAGGCCGAAACAATGAAAAGAAGAAATCGTGCAACAAGTATTTATCAAACTGTCCGAGAAAAACAGTGAAGCGTCAAAGACGTAAAGCTCAGAAACTCTAAGGACGCGAATCAATCACGTATCAGAGAAAGCGAACACGACTAACCATACAATTGCGAATCAAGAAGAACTCGGTGACCGGTGCTTAAACAGGACTATCTCCCAATCATCCGAATTGGTATGCATTCCACAAGAGAGGTAAAACAAGGTTTGAATCAATTACTTAAATCAATTTTGTGTTATATAGTCACAGTTGCGCAGGTTATGTGAGTGGCGCAGACGTGTGGCGCAGTAAGTCCAGCATTCACGCGTACATTACACAAGAGGTAAGGAAGCCGGATTGTTCAGGGACGAACAAGAGTAAGTGTGGGGGATTTGATAGAGCACTGTCGTATGTTGTTTTAAGTCCTTTACACTGCTTATATTCTAACATATTTTAGTATAAGATTACGCTTTTGGTGTAGTTTTATATCTCAGGTTTAAAAGAAGAGTTAGAACAAAAGTGCAACAAGAAGGCTGAATCTCGGAACAAAAGACAACAAAGTGACAAAGAGCCAAAGACCAACGAGCGCGCGAGCAGTATGGCGCGCGAGTATGGGTCGCGCATAGCAGAGCAAAACGATGACGTCAGCAATCAGCGAAATATCCGGAGCGATGACGTCATCACGCGCAAAGAATATTTCGAAGTCGGTTTTTGGAGATCAAGATATTCCCAAAGCTGATTTTTAGAGATGAAGATGATTTCCTACAGATTTTCTTGCCTAATAATTCATGGAAACCCTAGGAGGCAAGAGTATAAATACAAAGCTTCATGGAAATCATACATGTGCTGCGCAGAGGGGAGAAAGTGGCTCAGAGCAGAATTCAGGCCTAGCCGTGCGCACAAGCTGCCGACGCGAGCCAGACGACGCATCACTCAGATTTGCTTTACTACTTTAGTTGTTCAATATTTATTCTTGAGATGTATACATTCAGTATGAGTAGCTAACTTACTGAATTCGGTTTGGATTCAGATCTATGAATGACATGTTTTGAGGTTTTGTTCTTAATTGCATGATAAGTTTAGTATTATTATTCCAAGCTCAATTGCATGATAATTAGGATAGACAATTAAGCGAAGCCTTGCACCGTAGACTTAGTTGTAAAATCTGTTATCTATAGTTAAACTATCAGAAGTACGTGACTGTGAATGATAGGAGTAACACTAGAATAGTCGATAGCTACCTTGACCGGATTCGTGGTTGACTAGACTAGAATTGAATAATAATATCATACGGACCTTGACCGGAATGTATGTGTAGGTTATTAAGCTGTGACAGGACCTTAACTGGTGTAAACTTTATATCATGTATCTTTAGTGACCAATGATAAACATGGAAATTCATAGTGAAGAATCTAAACCGAGCTCATCTCTTTTATATTTGTTAACATCTTTCGTAACAGCTGTCTGATTGTGCGCCAGTTTCACTTGCGCAACTGTTTTCTTTTCTCTTACTTGCTCATACTCACAGACCCCAATCTTTAGTTGTAGATAAAAGAAAATTTCTCACCGTTCCCTGTGGATTCGACCCCTGCTTGCCAATACTATACTAGTAGGAGAGTCGGGACAAATTTGCAGCACTCAACGACGTGCTCGTCAAATTTTGGCACCGTTGCCGGGGAACGCGCTAGAGAAGTTTTCTTTTCTTTTCTTTGTTATTTACTTTTCTTATAAAAAAATCTAAAAATATTAGTTACGTTTAACTTAGTTGTAGTTTTTGTTTTGTATGGAAAATAGTGGTGAGAACGGTGTATTCGGCAGAAGAATAGAGACTCCAGATGCGCCAGTGCGCAACGCCGAGAACATCTTTGCTCGCCTATACCCTGCTGAACTCGAAGCAATCCGAAGAGAAGTACGCAAAGACTTAGAGTTCAGAATGGATGCTGATTTACCGAGGAATAACATGGATGTACGTGCGCCACCACAAGTCGCGAACGTACCTGCGCAACCAGCGGCGCGACGCACCATTTGACGAGCACGTCGTTGAGTGCTGCAAATTTGTCCCGACTCTCCTACTAGTATAGTATTGGTAAGCTGGGGTCGAATCCACAGGGAACGGTGAGAAATCTCCTTTGATCTACAACTAAGATTGGGGTTGTGAGTTAACAAGTAAAAGACAGAAAACAGTAGCGTGAATCTACTACTGGCGCACAGAATTAACTACGAGTGTGAAATAAATATGAGATGAGCTCAGCTTAGACTTATCACTATGAACTTCTATGTTTATCACAGGTTTTTCTAAGGATCTATGACAGATTGTTCACGCAAGCTAAGGTCCGGTAAAGGCTTAATAACTTACACATATATTCCGATAAAGGTCAATATGATATTACTACCCAACCTAGTCTAATTAATCACGCATCCGATAAAGGTAGTGACTGACTATTCTAGTGCCACTCCTATCATTCACTGTAACGTACCTCTGATAGTTTAACGATAGATAATAGAGTCTATAATTAGGTCCGCGGGTAAAGGCTTCGCCTAACTATCTAAACTAGTTATCATGCAAGTATGCTCGGAGTAATAATACTAAACAGGTCATGCATTAAGAACAAAACCTCAAAACATATGATTCATAGATCAAAGTCTAAATTGCATTCAACAAGTTAGCTAGACATGCTGAACATATTCATCTCAATATCTATATGAAAACAACAAGTAATAACACTATAGCCTGGTGCGTGCGTCGTCAGTGCGCGTAACAGTCTTGCACCGGCAGAATTCCGATCCTTCTTCAATTCACCAGAATCTGCGCCTTTTTTCCTCTCTCTCTGATTTCTATGAAGCTTTGTATTTATAGTCTTGCCTCCTAGGGTTTCCAAGAATTATTAGGCAAGAAAATCTGTAGGAAATCATCTTTATCTCTAAAATTCAGCTTTGGGAATATTTGATCTCCAAAAACCGAACTTAGAAATATTCTTTGCGCGTGATGACGTCATCGCTCCGGATATTTCGCTGATTGCTGATGTCATCGCTTTGCTTTTGATTTGCGCGACTAAGACTGGCGTGCCACACTGCTTGCGCGCTCATTGTCCTTTGGCTCTTCGTCAACTTTGTTATCTTTTGCTCCGAAATTCAGCCTTCTTGTTGCACTATTGTTCTAACTCTTCTTTTCAACCTGAAATACAAAACTACACCAAAAGCGTAATCTTATACTTAAATATGTTAGAATATCAGCAGTATAAAGGACTTAAAGTAGCATACATAAGTGCTCTATTAAATCCCCCACACTTACTCTTGTTCGTCCTTGAATTAGCCGGCTTCTTTACCTCTTGTGTAATGTATGCGTGAATGTTGGACTTACTGCGCCACTCGTATGTGCTACTCACATAACCTGCGCAACTGTGACTATACAACACAAAACTGATTTAAGTAATTGATTCAAAACTCTGTGATACGTCTCTTGTGGAATGCATATCAATTCGGATGATTAGGAGATAGTCCTGTTAAGCACCGGTCACCGAATTCTTCTTGATTTGCGATTGCATGGTTATTCGTATTCACTTTCTCTGATACGTGATTGATCCGCGTCTTAGGGTTTCTGAGCTTTACGTCTTTGACGCTTCACTTTTTTTGTTCTCGGACAGATTGTTACATACTTTGTTGCACGATTTCTTCTTTTCATTGTTTCGGCCTTTTTGAGCTTTAACTTTGAACTGAATACTTTTTGGTCCGGATAATATTCTTCCTTAGAACGGTTTCCAATCATGGCCTTCGGATAGCAGCTATAGAACCACGCCCCGCTCTCGCCTCTGAATAATCGCGCGCAAGTCAGGTCACGCGTTTGCAACCGCGCGCCTCTTCCTGAGCAACCAACTTCAGCAAAGACGGTCTGTTTTCCCGTCTCGTCACGCCATTAGGGTCTCGCCTTCGGCATTTGCGTGACTCAGCTTGCTCTCTAACCTTTGACTGTGAAGTATCAACCTCCACGAATACTCATAACCATACCACTGCTCCTCAAGCATCCTTTCTCGCCCTGCACTACCCAGATCCAAATTGCATGTGCGCAATGCCCAGTATGCCTTATGCTCCAATTCCACCGGAAGGTGACATGCTTTCCTATAAACCAATCGGAATGGGGACGTACCGATTGGTGTTTTGAAAGCTGTCCTATATGCCCATAGTGCGTCATCCAGACGAAGGCTCCAATCTTTACGGGTTGGTTTCACCATCTTTTTCAATATCCGCTTGATTTCCCTATTTGAGATCTCAGCTTGGCCGTTTGTTTGCGGATGGTAAGCCGTGGATATTCTATGTTGGACCCCATAGTGTTTGAGTACCTGCGCCACCATTCTATTAAAAAAGTGAGTTCCCTGGTCACTGATCAGTGCCTTGGGTACACCATAACGGCAGAAAACGTTAGTGCACAAAAAATCAGTAACAGTTTTAGCATCATCCGTTCTTGTAGCCTTAGCCTCAACCCATTTAGACACATAATCTACAGCTACTAGAATGTACTCAAACCCGAATGAGGGGGGAAAGGGGCCCATGAAATCGATTCCCCATAGATCAAATACCTCGTCGACCATGATCGGCATCTGCGGCATTTCATTGCGCGCGGATATGTTACCTGTGCGCTGACATCTGTCACAACTTTTGCAATGTGTATATGAGTCCCTAAACAAGTGTGGCCAGTAAAATCCAGAATCTAATATTTTCCTACTAGTTCGTTTAGGACCAAAATGACCTCCACATGCATGTTCATGACAGAAGGCTAGGACCGATTCTATTTCATGGTCTGGAACGCAGCGTCTCAATATCTGATTAGGACCTATTCTAAACAAGTACGGATCATCCCATAAATATATTCTAGCATCATGTTTCAATCGTAATCTTTGTGGTTTATTGAAAGATGGGGGAAACGTACCGGTGACCAAGTAGTTCACAATGTGAGCATACCATGGTACCTTACCCTGTAGCATCATTATGTGCTCATCTGGGAAGATCTCCGTGATGATTCCTTGATCCTCTTCCTTGACTATGCGATTCAAGTGATCTGCCACCGTGTTGTCCGAGCCCTTCTTGTCCTTGATTTCTATGTCGAATTCATGCAAAAGCAATAACCAACGCATAAGTCTCGGCTTAGTTTCCTTCTTGGACATTAAATACCTTAGAGCCGCATGGTCTGTGAATATTATGACTTTGGTCCCTAGAATATATGCACGGAATTTTTCTAGGGCAAAAACAATAGCTAGCAATTCCTTCTCAGTGGTCGTGTAATTCCGCTGCGCGGGATCCAGAGTGCGCGACGCGTAATAGATGGCGTGCGGCTTCTTATCTTTGCGCTGACCAAATACTGCGCCAACAGCATAGTTGCTTGCGTCACACATCAATTCGAATGGCAGGTTCCAGTCCGGCGCTTGTAGTACTGGCGTGCTAGTCAGTGCGCGTTTCAGTGCGTCGAACGCTGCGCGACATGCATCTGTGAAATTAAACACCACATCCTTTTGCAAGAGGTTAGACAAGGGAGTTGATATTTTAGAAAAATCTTGAATAAAACGCCTATAAAAACCCGCGTGCCCCAAAAAAGATTTGATTTCTCTAACATTGGTAGGGTACGGCAAACTAGCAATAAGGTCAATCTTAGCTTTGTCTACCTTTAGCCCTTCCCTTGAGACAATATGGCCGAGCACCACTCCATGTGTGACCATGAAGTGACACTTTTCGTAATTCAGAACTAGATTTTTAGACGTGCAGCGTTTCAAGACTTTATCTAAATTATCTAAACATGCATCAAACGTGTCACCATGTACAGTAAAATTGTCCATAAATACCTCAATGCATGAACCCAACATATCCGAAAATATACTCATCACTAACCTTTGAAACGTACATGGCGTGTTACATAATCCAAAAGACATGCGCCAGAAAGAAAATGTACCGAAAGGACATGTGAATATCGTCTTTTCTTGGTCCTCCGCAGCTATGGGAATCTGATTATATCCGGAAAATCCATCCAAGAAACAGTAATGCGGCTTACCTGCCAATCGGTCAAGCATCTGATCTATAAACGGCAGGGGGAAGTGGTCCTTGCGCGTTACTACGTTCAGCTTCCGGTAGTCTATGCTCATGCACCAACCGGTCTGTACTCTCTTGGGCACCATTTCTCCTGCCGCGTTCTCCTCTACGGTGATCCCACCTTTCTTTGGGACAACATGAATTGGACTTACCCACTTACTATCAGAGATAGGATAAATGATTCCAGCGTCCAGCAGCTTAATGATCTCCTTATGTACCACCTCCATCATAATAGGGTTAAGTCTTCGTTGGACATCCCTGCACGGCTTAGCTCCATCTTCTAACAGAATTCGATGCATGCATACGTCTGGACTTATTCCGCGCAGGTCATCCAATGTCCATCTAATTGTGCACCTGTTGTTGTGCAAGACTTCCACCAGGCGCGCTTCTTGCGCAGGTTCCAGCTGATTCTTTATAATCACCGGCTTAGTGTCATTATCGTCCAAAAACACATACTTCAGGTGCTCTGGGAGTTGCTTCAATACAATCTTTGGTTCCTGAAAGTTATGAGAGACAGCCGTATCAACAACACATAATTCAGTACTAGAAATAAGATACCTTTGGTGTTCCCTTCCTCTCCGTGCGCGTCTATGAGTGCGTCAGTTTGCTGGCGCACCTGCTCCTCTTCCACTGCTTCATCGATAATATCCAGTGCATTTATCATGGAATCATCATGTGGAAACAACATGCCTTTGAATATATTGAAGTGTATGACCTCACCATCAACTTCCATTGAAAGCGTTCTCTTCCATACGTCGATTCTTGTTCGTGCGGTCATCAAAAAGGGTCTGCCAAGCAATACTTGAGCAGTGTCGGCAGAGACGTTTCCTTCATCTCTAACACGTAAAAATCTACTGGGAACACCAATTCTCCTACTCTTACCAGTACATCTTCAACCACGCCCACTGGTTGTTTGCATGACCTATCCGCTAGTTGGATTGTCAACCCTGCGGGCTTAAGTGGTCCAATGCGGAGAGATGTGTATAAAGAGTGGGGCAGAACATTAATAGACACACCTAGGTCTACCATGCAATTATCTACAACAGAGTTACCAATTGTACATGGTATAGTGAACGTACCTGGATCTTGACATTTTGGTGGTACCTTATGTTGCACAATTGCTGAGGCGTTGGCATTGAGCTGCACTTGTTCCCTCTGTCCGCCTTTCCTCCTTTTGTTTGTGCACAGATCCTTAAGAAACTTTGCGTATCGAGGAATTTGCTTTAATGCATCAATAAGTGGAATGTTGATTTCCACCTTACTGAACAGGTCATATAACTCCTGATCTAACTCGGTTTTCTTAGGCCTTTTGCTCTGGGTGGGGAAAGGAAGTGGTATGTTGCTGCTAGTGTTTGAGTACCTACGCCAAAATTTGACGAGCACGTCGTTGAGTGCTGCAAATTTGTCCCTCTGTCTCTACAACAGGTGCGCCTGACTCTGGTGCTGAGTGGAGTCCGCCCGTGCGCGCCTTTCTTTGCGCGAGTGGTCTCTGGCGCACCAGACGTTTCCTTGCCTGATCTAAGTAGCACCGCATTGACACCATTCTGCATTCTGGCTTTAGCTGCTTTCCTGTTGTTTGTGATTTCAGTCACGATTTCAGAGATTTGTGTCAACTGATTTTCAATTAGAGTGAAACGCTTCTCGTTCTGGTCCTGGTTCTCGCTTATCGTCTCTGCCAACTGACCCACAATTTCTTCTAATGACTTCTTTGGTTGTTGGTTGTATTGCGCTGGTTCTTCAGCGCGTTTGTGCGGTGGGTTGTAGGGAGCAGCTAGCGCGTAAGGTTACGCGCCAGCGGGTGCATTAGGTTGCGCGCGCCAATCAGCGCGCGGTCTCTGAAAGTTCTGCTCATTCTTCCAACTGAACCCGTTCTCAGCTAAACCAAATCTAGGCTGTCCTTGCTTAGCTTGACCATTATTCCATCCTCCTACTGCATTAACATCTGCGTGTTCTTCGAATAGGGAGGGGCATGCATCTGTCTGGTGGTCTGAGGCGTGACAGAATTCGTATGGTCTCGCATCGGCGCTCTGCTTCATCATTAACTTCTGCATCATGTCCTTCAGCTCCTTGATTTCTCCATTCACGTCCACTTGATGCAATGATCTGGTGCGATTGTTCTCTAAAGAGACTTGATATCTGACTTGGTCCGCAGTGTCTTCTATCAGTTTCCAAACATCCTCCGGATACATATTCCTCACGTTGCCTCCTGCGCAAGCATTCAACAACCTGAGTTCCGTCTCAGTTAATCCATTGAGGAAGTTCTCGATCAATACGTGCTGGGGGAGTCCGTGATTGTAGCAGTTCGCCTCTAGTTCCCTGAACCGCTCGTAATACTCAGATAGTGACTCTCCATGCAACTGTTTCGGGGCAGCTAGCTCTCTACGAAGTAATGATACCTTGGCCGCGGGATAGAATTTGTCTAAGAACCGTTCCTGTAACTCGGGCCATGTCCTTATTGACCCCGGAGCTAGCCCCATCAACCACTGTCTAGCTGAATCACATAGCGAGAATGGGAAAGCTCTTAGTTTCAGCAACTCTGGGTCCTCGTTCCCATTCCTCATATTCTCACAGATGGCCGCGAACTCTCGTACGTGCTTAACTGGGTTCTCACTAGCCATACCATGGAACTTGGGTATGTAGTGAACAAGCTGAGTCCTCAGTTTCAAAGTGACATCAGGAGGCAGTACGATGCACAAGGTTGTGTTAACGGCTTGAGGAGCAGACATCTCCTTAATGGTGCGTCGCGCCACAGGTGGTACGCGCGCGTCAGGTGGTGGCGCGCGTACATCCACATTATTGTTCAGCTGGTTGTCATGTCTTGGCAGTTCAGCATCCCCTCTGAACTCTAGGTCTCTGCGTAGTTCTCTTCTCAGTGCATCGATTTCGGCAGGGTGTACGTGAGCAAAGACGTTGTCGGCGTTGCGCCCTGGCGCGTCTGGCGTGTTATCCATGCGTCTACCGATCACATTATTCTCACCTATATATTCCATGCAAAGACAAAAACAACAGCTAGATTAAACGTAACTAGTTTTTTTGGATGTTTTTAATATAAGAAGACAAAATGTAAATAACAACTAAATATGAAAAGAAAAAGAAAAGAAAACTTCTCTAGCGCGGTCCCCGGCAACGGCGCCAAAATTTCGTCGGGTGCTGCAAATTTGTCCTAACTCTCCTACTAGTATAGTATTGGTAAGCTGGGGTTGAATCCACAGGGAACGGTGAGAAATCTCCTTTGATCTACAACTAAGATTGGGGTTGTGAGTTAACAAGTAAAAGACAGAAAACAGTAGCGTGAATCTACTACTAGCGCACAGAATTAACTACGAGTGTGAAATATAAATATGAGATGAGCTCAGCTTAGACTTATCACTATGAACTTCTATGTTTATCACAGGTTTTTCGAAGGATCTATGACAGATTGTTCACGCAAGCTAAGGTCCGGTAAAGGCTTAATAACTTACACATATATTCCGGTAAAGGTCAATATGATATTACTACCCAACCTAGTCTAATTAATCACGAATCCGATAAGGGTAGTGACTGACTATTCTAGTGCCACTCCTATCATTCACTGTAACGTACCTCTGATAGTTTAACGATAGATAATAGAGTCTATAATTAGGTATGCGGGTAAAGGCTTCGCCTAACTATCTAAACTAGTTATCATGCAAGTATGCTCGGAGTAATAATACTAAACAGGTCATGCATTAAGAACAAAACCTCAAAACATATGATTCATAGATCAAAGCCTAAATTGCATTCAACAAGTTAGCTAGACATGCTGAACATATTCATCTCAATATCTATATGAAAACAACAAGTAATAACACTATAGCTTGGTGCGCGCGTCGTCAGTGCGCATAACAGTCTTGCGCCGGCAGAATTCTGATCCTTCTTCAATTCACCAGAATCTGCGCCTTTTTTCCTCTCTCTCTGATTTCTATGAAGCTTTGTATTTATAGTCTTGCCTCCTAGGGTTTCCAAGAATTATTAGGCAAGAAAATCTTTATGAAATCATCTTTATCTCTAAAATTCAGCTTTGGGAATATATGATCTCCAAAAACCGAACTTAGAAATATTCTTTGCGCGTGATGACGTCATCGCTCCAAATATTTCGCTGATTGCTGATGTCATCGCTTTGCTTTTGATCTACGCGACTAAGACTGGCGCGCCACACTGCTTGCGCGCTCATTGTCCTTTGGCTCTTCGTCAACTTTGTTATCTTTTGCTCCGAAATTTAGCCTTCTTGTTGCACTATTGTTCTAACTCTTCTTTTCAACCTGAAAAACAAAACTACACCAAAAGCGTAATCTTATACTTAAATATGTTAGAATATCAGCAGTGTAAAGGACTTAAAGTAGCATACATAAGTGCTCTATTAAATCCCCCACACTTACTCTTGTTCGTCCTTGAACAAGCCGGCTTCCTTACCTCTTGTGTAATGTATGCGTGAATGTTGGACTTACTGCGCCACTCGTATGCGCCACTCACATAACCTGCGCAACTGTGACTATACAACACAAAATTGATTTAAGTAATTGATTCAAAACTCTGTGATACGTCTCTTGTGGAATGCATATCAATTCGGATGATTAGGAGATAGTCCTGTTAAGCACCGGTCACCGAATTCTTCTTGATTTGCGATTGCATGGTTATTCGTATTCACTTTCTCTGATACGTGATTGATCCGCGTCTTAGGGTTTCTGAGCTTTACGTCTTTGACGCTTCACTTTTTTTGTTCTCAGACAGATTGTTACATACTTTGTTGCACGATTTCTTCTTTTCATTATTTCGGCCTTTTTGAGCTTTAACTTTGAACTGAATACTTTCTGGTCCGGATAATATTCTTCCTTAGAACGGTTTCCAATCATGGCCTTCGTTCGCATCTTCATCAACTTAGCATTCACCAATCAATTATCTCCATATAGCCTCCTTCCTTAATTAGGTCTCTTTAAGCATTCACCAATCAAGTATACCCATGTGGCACGAGCATTCGTCATTTACGTATCTCCATGTAAACACTCCTAATTCCAATTAAATATTGCCACGCAATCAAGCAAACTCCAATCAAAATTATTGAATGCATGGTGCAGTCATTAGATATTGATTATTGAACACAGGATCTTGACTTTTACAAAGAAGCCCACACCATTAAAAAACCACCCTAGTGGCCACTGCATATCACTCTTGAGCATGTATTAGCTGCTCTCCTAAAAGAACCCATCTCCTCAATGCGCTTGAGTTTTGTATTAAAAGAAGTGTTCCACAACGTCAAAAAGATAAAAATACCTTCGCGTAAAGGTGTACACAAATTTGAGGCGAGGGACAATTTTGAAAAAAAAAGTTTACAATTATACCCTCGGACGTTACTAACCCCATCTGCAAGGAGTTTTTGGTAATCCCAATAATCAGTTAGCACTACTGACCTCTCCATCTAGAATTCTTGTTTTAAATCCAAATCCTTATAATTTTATTCGACCTCCAACCTCCACTCTGCACAATTCGAAGCGTCTCTTAAAATTTCATTGAGCGATACAACAAATCAGTACACGATGGTAAGATGTGAGTATGTATTGGTGCTTTAAAATTTGAATATTGTGAACAACTTGGAATTTTATGACTATATGAAAGGGTAAAATACAGAAAACCATTCGTATAATAAACATAATTATAGAAAATCACTTCTCCAAAACGTATTTACAGAACCCATAAAAGGCGTCATTTTTAATTATTTGGGATAAATTTTAGAAAACCACCTCTATAACACCCGTATTTACAGAAAACACTTATATAAATATTTACATGAAATAGTATTAAACATTAAATAAAGAATGTATTAAATTTGATCCTTTCCATGATATCTATTTAATAATAATACGCTTAAAAATTTGTTAGTCGCCCCTTAAGTTTTATGAAAATTTTATGATTAAATGATGAAAAACATATTCATCATTAGTTCATGAATGATGTACTTATTTTAATGAACCTTAATGCGTTATTTCATAAATCAAACTATTCAAATTTCTTCCACTTAGTGTTTTATTTCATAAATCATGTAATACAAATATTTTGGTTCATAAAATAGAATATTGAGTTAAATTTTAGAAGGACATTTCATTTATGTGAGACATATTGACAAAATCTAAACCGTTAATTTGAGTAATCTAACGGTTGATATTAAAGTTAGTTTTTATTAAAGTTGGCGGTTGAAATTGCGAAAAACACGAGGCGGTTGGATTTGGAGGTTTTTTAGTTTTCATCCGTTGGATTATTAGAAATTAACGGTTAAAATCACGTCTTACGGTCTCACAAATATTTGCATGTCCTCTTGGATCTTTTCCCATGGTCCATGAACTTTAAATATATTATATCATGAAACAATATTTAATATTATTTATTCATGAAATGATGTAATATATTTCATGAAGCAAAATGTGTTATTTTAAGAATCAAAATATTTGAACTATAATAGAGATCAATCTGAAATAAAATTTATATTGTTAAATCATAATGATTATTTTTATATTAAAATGAAAACTCAATATAGTATATAATATTAAAACAATTAAAATATGATTATATGTATAAATAGACCCTAAATTTAGTCCTGCGACATATATAACACCTAAAAAATTATGTTTAAATTTTTATAGATTTTTTTTCATTTTTTCTTATTAAATCTACATAAATGATTCTTGGGAAGGGATCTGGTATAAAGTCCTTTAAGTGTATAAAATATACACTTATGTTATCCATTAAAATAAATAGATCGACGAATCGGATTTAAACTAAATTAAATTACAAACTTACCAAAATATGAAATTAAAATAATCCATAATTATATTCAAAGGGTAATTTGGGAATAGAAAGATATGATTTGTTTGTCAAATCTCATAATTCACTCTCAAATTAGGTGTTCTTGAACAATTCTTGAACCAACCTAGAATACCTCCGACTAGGGATGCACAAATAAGAACCGGACCGTAAACCCGGACCGGACCGACCGTAAATTTACGGTCCGGTCCCGGTCCAAATACAGCCCGGTTTACGGTCCATGATTTTTGGAAATTACAGGTTACGGTCCGGTCCAAGAAATTTACGGTCCGGTCCGGACCGTAATATAAATTAATAAATATTAAGAATATATTATTTAAAATAGAAATTTATCATCAAAAATTAATAAATTGGACATATAAATTACCAAAAATATTCTAACAATTAAATAAAACATACATAAATTTTAAAATATATAATATTCAGATTTTTAAATTAATTTTATAATTTAAAATTAAATAATAATAATATTTATGGGTTTACGGTCCAAACCCGGACCGGATCGTAATTAGACCGGTTCGTAACGGTCCGGTCCACGGTCCTTATTTTCAAAAATTTACGGTCCACCGGTCGGACCGGACCGGACCGTAATTATTCGTTCCGGTCCGGACCGGTTGTGCATCCCTACCTCTGACACACCCGCAGCGCCGTTTTCGTCTTCTTGTGTCCCCATTATCGTCTTCCCCAGTTGTCATTGTTGTTTTCCTCCGTCGATTTAAAAATCGCCCTACAACTGACCTACGCCAACCACTCAATCGCCGACCACTCAATCGCCAGTGACATGTCTCCCATGGACTTGCTACGATTTTCTAGGGTTTTTGACATTTTTGTTTTTTGTTGTTGCAGTTTGTTTGTGTTGAGATCTGGTTTTCTTAATTTATGTATGGTCCAAAAATCAGAAATATATGGTTCAAGAACCATATTGTTCAATATTTTGAACCATGTCAAGTTTGTTTCACGATTGAATCCCAATTTTTATACGATTCAAAACACATGTTTGGAATAAAATAATCCATGGTGGATGATAACCAGCGTATAACTTGATATACGAATGGTCTAAAAGAGTGTGCTAAATGGTGCTTGAACCATATAGTTCGATAGTTTGAACCTTATAGTTCGGTATTTTGAACCATATAGTTCGGTCGATATATGTATGGTTAAAATGTGTAATGTATGGTTTCTTGAACCATATAGTTTGATATTTTGAACCATATCAAGTTGGATGTTAATCAGTTTATAGCTTACTCGATATAGTTGGATATTTTGAAAAACATTGGCGTGCGCGACCTACATGCGTTACTCGCGCGTCTGCGTAATTTGTGCATATGACATATTCTGAATTTTTGTTAATTTTTTTCGAATTTTGTGTGTCTCTTGAGTGGAATATAGAGGGATGTGGAGCTGATAGAAACGTCCTAGAGAAGCAGTCAACCGAACAAAACTTGAGGAGCGGTTGTATGGTTACGAGTATTCGTGGAGGTTGGTACTTCGCGGTCAAAGGATAAGAGCAAGCTCAGTCACGCAGATGCCGAAGGCGAAACCCTAATGGCATGACGAGACGGGAAAATAGACCGTCTTCGCTGGAGTTAGTTGCTCAGGAAAGGGTGCGCGGTTGCAAACGCGCGGCCTGACTTGCACGCGACAGGTCAGAAGCGAGAGCGGGGCATGGTTCCATAGCTGCTATCCGAAGGCCATGATTGGAAACCGCTCTAGGAAAGAAAGATATCCGGACCTGAAAAATTCAATTCAAAGTTAAAGCTCAAAAGGCCGAAACAATGAAAAGAAGAAATCGTGCAACAAGTATTTATCAAACTGTCCGAGAAAAACAGTGAAGCGTCAAAGACGTAAAGCTCAGAAACTCTAAGGACGCGAATCAATCACGTATCAGAGAAAGCGAACACGACTAACCATACAATTGCGAATCAAGAAGAACTCGGTGACCGGTGCTTAAACAGGACTATCTCCCAATCATCCGAATTGGTATGCATTCCACAAGAGAGGTAAAACAAGGTTTGAATCAATTACTTAAATCAATTTTGTGTTATATAGTCACAGTTGCGCAGGTTATGTGAGTGGCGCAGACGTGTGGCGCAGTAAGTCCAGCATTCACGCGTACATTACACAAGAGGTAAGGAAGCCGGATTGTTCAGGGACGAACAAGAGTAAGTGTGGGGGATTTGATAGAGCACTGTCGTATGTTGTTTTAAGTCCTTTACACTGCTTATATTCTAACATATTTTAGTATAAGATTACGCTTTTGGTGTATTTTTATATCTCAGGTTTAAAAGAAGAGTTAGAACAAAAGTGCAACAAGAAGGCTGAATCTCGGAACAAAAGACAACAAAGTGACAAAGAGCCAAAGACCAACGAGCGCGCGAGCAGTATGGCGCGCGAGTATGGGTCGCGCATAGCAGAGCAAAACGATGACGTCAGCAATCAGCGAAATATCCGGAGCGATGACGTCATCACGCGCAAAGAATATTTCGAAGTCGGTTTTTGGAGATCAAGATATTCCCAAAGCTGATTTTTAGAGATGAAGATGATTTCCTACAGATTTTCTTGCCTAATAATTCATGGAAACCCTAGGAGGCAAGAGTATAAATACAAAGCTTCATGGAAATCATACATGTGCTGCGCAGAGGGGAGAAAGTGGCTCAGAGCAGAATTCAGGCCTAGCCGTGCGCACAAGCTGCCGACGCGAGCCAGACGACGCATCACTCAGATTTGCTTTACTACTTTAGTTGTTCAATATTTATTCTTGAGATGTATACATTCAGTATGAGTAGCTAACTTACTGAATTCGGTTTGGATTCAGATCTATGAATGACATGTTTTGAGGTTTTGTTCTTAATTGCATGATAAGTTTAGTATTATTATTCCAAGCTCAATTGCATGATAATTAGGATAGACAATTAAGCGAAGCCTTGCACCGTAGACTTAGTTGTAAAATCTGTTATCTATAGTTAAACTATCAGAAGTACGTGACTGTGAATGATAGGAGTAACACTAGAATAGTCGATAGCTACCTTGACCGGATTCGTGGTTGACTAGACTAGAATTGAATAATAATATCATACGGACCTTGACCGGAATGTATGTGTAGGTTATTAAGCTGTGACAGGACCTTAACTGGTGTAAACTTTATATCATGTATCTTTAGTGACCAATGATAAACATGGAAATTCATAGTGAAGAATCTAAACCGAGCTCATCTCTTTTATATTTGTTAACATCTTTCGTAACAGCTGTCTGATTGTGCGCCAGTTTCACTTGCGCAACTGTTTTCTTTTCTCTTACTTGCTCATACTCACAGACCCCAATCTTTAGTTGTAGATAAAAGAAAATTTCTCACCGTTCCCTGTGGATTCGACCCCTGCTTGCCAATACTATACTAGTAGGAGAGTCGGGACAAATTTGCAGCACTCAACGACGTGCTCGTCAAATTTTGGCACCGTTGCCGGGGAACGCGCTAGAGAAGTTTTCTTTTCTTTTCTTTGTTATTTACTTTTCTTATAAAAAAATCCAAAAATATTAGTTACGTTTAACTTAGTTGTAGTTTTTGTTTTGTATGGAAAATAGTGGTGAGAACGGTGTATTCGGCAGAAGAATAGAGACTCCAGATGCGCCAGTGCGCAACGCCGAGAACATCTTTGCTCGCCTATACCCTGCTGAACTCGAAGCAATCCGAAGAGAAGTACGCAAAGACTTAGAGTTCAGAATGGATGCTGATTTACCGAGGAATAACATGGATGTACGTGCGCCACCACAAGTCGCGAACGTACCTGCGCAACCAGCGGCGCGACGCACCATTTGACGAGCACGTCGTTGAGTGCTGCAAATTTGTCCCGACTCTCCTACTAGTATAGTATTGGTAAGCTGGGGTCGAATCCACAGGGAACGGTGAGAAATCTCATTTGATCTACAACTAAGATTGGGGTTGTGAGTTAACAAGTAAAAGACAGAAAACAGTAGCGTGAATCTACTACTGGCGCACAGAATTAACTACGAGTGTGAAATAAATATGAGATGAGCTCAGCTTAGACTTATCACTATGAACTTCTATGTTTATCACAGGTTTTTCTAAGGATCTATGACAGATTGTTCACGCAAGCTAAGGTCCGGTAAAGGCTTAATAACTTACACATATATTCCGATAAAGGTCAATATGATATTACTACCCAACCTAGTCTAATTAATCACGCATCCGATAAAGGTAGTGACTGACTATTCTAGTGCCACTCCTATCATTCACTGTAACGTACCTCTGATAGTTTAACGATAGATAATAGAGTCTATAATTAGGTCCGCGGGTAAAGGCTTCGCCTAACTATCTAAACTAGTTATCATGCAAGTATGCTCGGAGTAATAATACTAAACAGGTCATGCATTAAGAACAAAACCTCAAAACATATGATTCATAGATCAAAGTCTAAATTGCATTCAACAAGTTAGCTAGACATGCTGAACATATTCATCTCAATATCTATATGAAAACAACAAGTAATAACACTATAGCCTGGTGCGTGCGTCGTCAGTGCGCGTAACAGTCTTGCACCGGCAGAATTCCGATCCTTCTTCAATTCACCAGAATCTGCGCCTTTTTTCCTCTCTCTCTGATTTCTATGAAGCTTTGTATTTATAGTCTTGCCTCCTAGGGTTTCCAAGAATTATTAGGCAAGAAAATCTGTAGGAAATCATCTTTATCTCTAAAATTCAGCTTTGGGAATATTTGATCTCCAAAAACCGAACTTAGAAATATTCTTTGCGCGTGATGACGTCATCGCTCCGGATATTTCGCTGATTGCTGATGTCATCGCTTTGCTTTTGATCTGCGCGACTAAGACTGGCGCGCCACACTGCTTGCGCGCTCATTGTCCTTTGGCTCTTCGTCAACTTTGTTATCTTTTGCTCCGAAATTCAGCCTTCTTGTTGCACTATTGTTCTAACTCTTCTTTTCAACCTGAAATACAAAACTACACCAAAAGCGTAATCTTATACTTAAATATGTTAGAATATCAGCAGTGTAAAGGACTTAAAGTAGCATACATAAGTGCTCTATTAAATCCCCCACACTTACTCTTGTTCGTCCTTGAATTAGCCGGCTTCTTTACCTCTTGTGTAATGTATGCGTGAATGTTGGACTTACTGCGCCACTCGTATGTGCTACTCACATAACCTGCGCAACTGTGACTATACAACACAAAACTGATTTAAGTAATTGATTCAAAACTCTGTGATACCTCTCTTGTGGAATGCATATCAATTCGGATGATTAGGAGATAGTCCTGTTAAGCACCGGTCACCGAATTCTTCTTGATTTGCGATTGCATGGTTATTCGTATTCATTTCTCTGATACGTGATTGATCCGCGTCTTAGGGTTTCTGAGCTTTACGTCTTTGACGCTTCACTTTTTTTGTTCTCGGACAGATTGTTACATACTTTGTTGCACGATTTCTTCTTTTCATTGTTTCGGCCTTTTTGAGCTTTAACTTTGAACTGAATACTTTTTGGTCCGGATAATATTCTTCCTTAGAACGGTTTCCAATCATGGCCTTCGGATAGCAGCTATAGAACCACGCCCCGCTCTCGCCTCTGAATAATCGCGCGCAAGTCAGGTCACGCGTTTGCAACCGCGCGCCTCTTCCTGAGCAACCAACTTCAGCAAAGACGGTCTGTTTTCCCGTCTCGTCACGCCATTAGGGTCTCGCCTTCGGCATTTGCGTGACTCAGCTTGCTCTCTAACCTTTGACTGTGAAGTATCAACCTCCACGAATACTCATAACCATACCACTGCTCCTCAAGCATCCTTTCTCGCCCTGCACTACCCAGATCCAAATTGCATGTGCGCAATGCCCAGTATGCCTTATGCTCCAATTCCACCGGAAGGTGACATGCTTTCCTATAAACCAATCGGAATGGGGACGTACCGATTGGTGTTTTGAAAGCTGTCCTATATGCCCATAGTGCGTCATCCAGACGAAGGCTCCAATCTTTACGGGTTGGTTTCACCATCTTTTTCAATATCCGCTTGATTTCCCTATTTGAGATCTCAGCTTGGCCGTTTGTTTGCGGATGGTAAGCCGTGGATATTCTATGTTGGACCCCATAGTGTTTGAGTACCTGCGCCACCATTCTATTAAAAAGTGAGTTCCCTGGTCACTGATCAGTGCCTTGGGTACACCATAACGGCAGAAAACGTTAGTGCACAAAAAATCAGTAACAGTTTTAGCATCATCCGTTCTTGTAGCCTTAGCCTCAACCCATTTAGACACATAATCTACAGCTACTAGAATGTACTCAAACCCGAATGAGGGGGGAAAGGGGCCCATGAAATCGATTCCCCATAGATCAAATACCTCGTCGACCATGATCGGCATCTGCGGCATTTCATTGCGCGCGGATATGTTACCTGTGCGCTGACATCTGTCACAACTTTTGCAATGTGTATATGAGTCCCTAAACAAGTGTGGCCAGTAAAATCCAGAATCTAATATTTTCCTACTAGTTCGTTTAGGACCAAAATGACCTCCACATGCATGTTCATGACAGAAGGCTAGGACCGATTCTATTTCATGGTCTGGAACGCAGCGTCTCAATATCTGATTAGGACCTATTCTAAACAAGTACGGATCATCCCATAAATATATTCTAGCATCATGTTTCAATCGTAATCTTTGTGGTTTATTGAAAGATGGGGGAAACGTACCGGTGACCAAGTAGTTCACAATGTGAGCATACCATGGTACCTTACCCTGTAGCATCATTATGTGCTCATCTGGGAAGATCTCCGTGATGATTCCTTGATCCTCTTCCTTGACTATGCGATTCAAGTGATCTGCCACCGTGTTGTCCGAGCCCTTCTTGTCCTTGATTTCTATGTCGAATTCATGCAAAAGCAATAACCAACGCATA
Source organism: Sedum album (assembly GCA_006409495.1). Lineage (NCBI taxonomy): Eukaryota > Viridiplantae > Streptophyta > Magnoliopsida > Saxifragales > Crassulaceae > Sedum > Sedum album. The sequence continues at coordinate 33,452 of QZGG01001643.1, forward strand.
AGTCTCGGCTTAGTTTCCTTTTGGACATTAAATACCTTAGAGCCGCATGGTCTGTGAATATTATGACTTTGGTCCCTAGAATATATGCACGGAATTTTTCTAGGGCAAAAACAATGGCTAGCAATTCCTTCTCAGTGGTCGTGTAATTCCGCTGCGCGGGATCCAGAGTGCGCGACGCGTAATAGATGGCGTGCGGCTTCTTATCTTTGCGCTGACCAAATACTGCGCCAACAGCATAGTTGCTTGCGTCACACATCAATTCGAATGGCAGGTTCCAGTCCGGCGCTTGTAGTACTGGCGTGCTAGTCAGTGCGCGTTTCAGTGCGTCGAACGCTGCGCGACATGCATCTGTGAAATTAAACACCACATCCTTTTGCAAGAGGTTAGACAAGGGTGTTGATATTTTAGAAAAATCTTGAATAAAACGCCTATAAAAACCCGCGTGCCCCAAAAAAGATTTGATTTCTCTAACATTGGTAGGGTACGGGAAACTAGCAATAAGGTCAATCTTAGCTTTGTCTACCTTTAGCCCTTCCCTTGAGACAATATGGCCGAGCACCACTCCATGTGTGACCATGAAGTGACACTTTTCGTAATTCAGAACTAGATTTTTAGACGTGCAGCGTTTCAAAACTTTATCTAAATTATCTAAACATGCATCAAACGTGTCACCATGTACAGTAAAATTGTCCATAAATACCTCAATGCATGAACCCAACATATCCGAAAATATACTCATCACTAACCTTTGAAACGTACATGGCGTGTTACATAATCCAAAAGACATGCGCCGAAAAGAAAATGTACCGAAAGGACATGTGAATATCGTCTTTTCTTGGTCCTCCGCAGCTATGGGAATCTGATTATATCCGGAAAATCCATCCAAGAAACAGTAATGCGGCTTACCTGCCAATCGGTCAAGCATCTGATCTATAAACGGCAGGGGGAAGTGGTCCTTGCGCGTTACTGCGTTCAGCTTCCGGTAGTCTATGCACATGCGCCAACCGGTCTGTATCTCTTGGGCACCATTCTCCTGCCGCGTTCTCCTCTACGGTGATCCACCTTTCTTTGGGACAACATGAATCGGACTTACCCACTTACTATCAGAGATAGGATAAATGATTCCAGCGTCCAGCAGCTTAATGATCTCTTTGTACCACCTCCATCATAATAGGGTTAAGTCTTCGTTGGACATCCCTGCACGGCTTAGCTCCATCTTCTAACAGAATTCGATGCATGCATACGTCTGGACTTATTCCGCGCAGGTCATCCAATGTCCATCTAATTGTGCACCTGTTGTTGTGCAAGACTTCCACCAGGCGCGCTTCTTGCGCAGGTTCCAGCTGATTCTTTATAATCACCGGCTTAGTGTCATTATCGTCCAAAAACACATACTTCAGGTGCTCTGGGAGTTGCTTCAATACAATCTTTGGTTCCTGAAAGTTATGAGAGACAGCCGTATCAACAACACATAATTCAGTACTAGAAATAAGATACCTTTGGTGTTCCCTTCCTCTCCGTGCGCGTCTATGAGTGCGTCAGTTTGCTGGCGCACCTGCTCCTCTTCCACTGCTTCATCGATAATATCCAGTGCATTTATCATGGAATCATCATGTGGAAACAACATGCCTTTGAATATATTGAAGTGTATGACCTCACCATCAACTTCCATTGAAAGCGTTCTCTTCCATACGTCGATTCTTGTTCGTGCGGTCATCAAAAAGGGTCTGCCAAGCAATACTTGAGCAGTGTCGGCAGAGACGTTTCCTTTCATCTCTAACACGTAAAAATCTACTGGGAACACCAATTCTCCTACTCTTACCAGTACATCTTCAACCACGCCCACTGGTTGTTTGCATGACCTATCCGCTAGTTGGATTGTCAACCCTGCGGGCTTAAGTGGTCCAATGCGGAGAGATGTGTATAAAGAGTGGGGCAGAACATTAATAGACACACCTAGGTCTACCATGCAATTATCTACAACAGAGTTACCAATTGTACATGGTATAGTGAACGTACCTGGATCTTGACATTTTGGTGGTACCTTATGTTGCACAATTGCTGAGGCGTTGGCATTGAGCTGCACTTGTTCCCTCTGTCCGCCTTTCCTCCTTTTGTTTGTGCACAGATCCTTAAGAAACTTTGCGTATCGAGGAATTTGCTTTAATGCATCAATAAGTGGAATGTTGATTTCCACCTTACTGAACAGGTCATATAACTCCTGATCTAACTCGGTTTTCTTAGGCCTTTTGCTCTGGGTGGGGAAAGGAAGTGGTATGTTGCTGCTAGTGTTTGAGTACCTGCGCCAAAATTTGACGAGCACGTCGTTGAGTGCTGCAAATTTGTCCCTCTGTCTCTACAACAGGTGCGCCTAACTCTGGTGCTGAGTGGAGTCCGCCCGTGCGCGCCTTTCTTTGCGCGAGTGGTCTCTGGCGCACCAGACGTTTCCTTGCCTGATCTAAGTAGCACCGCATTGACACCATTCTGCATTCTGGCTTTAGCTGCTTTCTTGTTGTTTGTGATTTCAGTCACGGTTTCAGAGATTTGTGTCAACTGATTTTCAATTAGAGTGAAACGCTTCTCGTTCTGGTCCTGGTTCTCGCTTATCGTCTCTGCCAACTGACCCACAATTTCTTCTAATGACTTCTTTGGTTGTTGGTTGTATTGCGCTGGTTCTTCAGCGCGTTTGTGCGGTGGGTTGTAGGGAGCAGCTAGCGCGTAAGGTTACGCGCCAGCGGGTGCATTAGGTTGCGCGCGCCAATCAGCGCGCGGTCTCTGAAAGTTCTGCTCATTCTTCCAACTGAACCCGTTCTCAGCTAAACCAAATCTAGGCTGTCCTTGCTTAGCTTGACCATTATTCCATCCTCCTACTGCATTAACATCTGCGTGTTCTTCGAATAGGGAGGGGCATGCATCTGTCTGGTGGTCTGAGGCGTGACAGAATTCGTATGGTCTCGCATCGGCGCTCTGCTTCATCATTAACTTCTGCATCATGTCCTTCAGCTCCTTGATTTCTCCAGTCACGTCCACTTGATGCAATGATCTGGTGCGATTGTTCTCTAAAGAGACTTGATATCTGACTTGGTCCGCAGTGTCTTCTATCAGTTTCCAAACATCCTCCGGATACATATTCCTCACGTTGCCTCCTGCGCAAGCATTCAACAACCTGAGTTCCGTCTCAGTTAATCCATTGAGGAAGTTCTCGATCAATACGTGCTGGGGGAGTCCGTGATTGTAGCAGTTCGCCTCTAGTTCCCTGAACCGCTCGTAATACTCAGATAGTGACTCTCCATGCAACTGTTTCGGGGCAGCTAGCTCTCTACGAAGTAATGATACCTTGGCCGCGGGATAGAATTTATCGAAGAACCGTTCCTGTAACTCGGGCCATGTCCTTATTGACCCCGGAGCTAGCCCCATCAACCACTGTCTAGCTGAATCACATAGCGAGAATGGGAAAGCTCTTAGTTTCAGCAACTCTGGGTCCTCGTTCCCATTCCTCATATTCTCACAGATGGCCGCGAACTCTCGTACGTGCTTAACTGGGTTCTCACTAGCCATACCATGGAACTTTGGTATGTAGTGAACAAGCTGAGTCCTCAGTTCAAAGTGACCATCAGGAGGCAGTACGATGCACCAAGGTTGGTTAACGGCTTGAGGAGCAGACATCTCCTTAATGGTGCGTCGCGCCACAGGTGGTACGCGCGCGTCAGGTGGTGGCGCGCGTACATCCACATTATTGTTCAGCTGGTTGTCATGTCTTGGCAGTTCAGCATCCCCTCTGAACTCTAGGTCTCTGCGTAGTTCTCTTCTCAGTGCATCGATTTCGGCAGGGTGTACGTGAGCAAAGACGTTGTCGGCGTTGCGCCCTGGCGCGTCTGGCGTGTTATCCATGCGTCTACCGATCACATTATTCTCACCTATATATTCCATGCAAAGACAAAAACAACAGCTAGATTAAACGTAACTAGTTTTTTTGGATGTTTTTAATATAAGAAGACAAAATGTAAATAACAACTAAATATGAAAAGAAAAAGAAAAGAAAACTTCTCTAGCGCGGTCCCCGGCAACGGCGCCAAAATTTGACGAGCACGTCGTTGGGTGCTGCAAATTTGTCCTAACTCTCCTACTAGTATAGTATTGGTAAGCTGGGGTTGAATCCACAGGGAACGGTGAGAAATCTCCTTTGATCTACAACTAAGATTGGGGTTGTGAGTTAACAAGTAAAAGACAGAAAACAGTAGCGTGAATCTACTACTAGCGCACAGAATTAACTACGAGTGTGAAATATAAATATGAGATGAGCTCAGCTTAGACTTATCACTATGAACTTCTATGTTTATCACAGGTTTTTCGAAGGATCTATGACAGATTGTTCACGCAAGCTAAGGTCCGGTAAAGGCTTAATAACTTACACATATATTCCGGTAAAGGTCAATATGATATTACTACCCAACCTAGTCTAATTAATCACGAATCCGGTAAGGTAGTGACTTACTATTCTAGTGCTACTCCTATCATTCACTGTAACGTACCTCTGATAGTTTAACGATAGATAATAGAGTCTATAATTAGGTATGCGGGTAAAGGCTTCGCCTAACTATCTAAACTAGTTATCATGCAAGTATGCTCGGAGTAATAATACTAAACAGGTCATGCATTAAGAACAAAACCTCAAAACATATGATTCATAGATCAAAGTCTAAACTGAATTCAACAAGTTAGCTAGACATGCTGAACATATTCATCTCAATATCTATATGAAAACAACAAGTAATAACACTATAGCCTGGTGCGCGCGTCGTCAGTGCGCGTAACAGTCTTGCGCCGGCAGAATTCTGATCCTTCTTCAATTCACCAGAATCTGCGCCTCTTTTCCTCTCTCTCTGATTTCTATGAAGCTTTGTATTTATAGTCTTGCCTCCTAGGGTTTCCAAGAATTATTAGGCAAGAAATCTGTAGGAAATCATCTTTATCTCTAAAATTCAGCTTTGGAATATATTGATCTCCAAAAACCGAACTTAGAAATATTCTTTGCGCGTGATGACGTCATCGCTCCGATATTTCGCTGATTGCTGATGTCATCGCTTTGCTTTTGATCTGCGACTAAGACTGGCGCGCCACACTGCTTGCGCGCTCATTGTCCTTTGGCTCTTCGTCAACTTTGTTCTTTTGCTCCGAAATTCAGCCTTCTTGTTGCACTATTGTTCTAACTCTTCTTTTCAACCTGAAAACAAAACTACACCAAAAGCGTAATCTTATACTTAAATATGTTAGAATATAAGCAGTGTAAAGGACTTAAAGTAGCATACAAAGTGCTCTATCAAATCCCCCACACTTACTCTTGTTCGTCCCTGAACAAGCCGGCTTCCTTACCTCTTGTGTAATGTATGCGTGAATGTTGGACTTACTGCGCCACTCGTATGCGCCACTCACATAACCTGCGCAACTGTGATATACAACACAAAACTGATTTAAGTAATTATTCAAAACTCTTGTGACCTCTCTTGTGGAATGCATATCAATTCGGATGATTGGGAGATAGTCCTGTTTAAGCACCGGTCACCGAATTCTTCTTGATTTGCGATTGCATGGTTATTCGTATTCGCTTTCTCTGATACGTGATTGATCCGCGTCTTAGGGTTTCTGAGCTTTACGTCTTTGACGCTTCACTTTTTGTTCTCGGACAGATTGTTACATACTTTGTTGCACGATTTCTTCTTTTCATTGTTTCGGCCTTTTGAGCTTTAACTTTGAACTGAATACTTTCTGGTCCGGATAATATTCTTCCCTAGAACGGTTTCCAATCATGGCCTTCGGATAGCAGCTATGGAACCACGCCCCGCTCTCGCTCTGACTAGTCGCGCGCAAGTCAGGTCACGCGTTTGCAACCGCGCGCCCCTTCCTGAGCAACTAACTTCAGCGAAGACGGTCTGTTTTCCCGTCTCGTCACGCCATTAGGGTTTCGCCTTCGGCATCTGCGTGACTGAGCTTGCTCTCTAACCTTTGACTGCGAAGTATCAACCTCCACGAATACTCATAACCATACAACTGCTCCTCAAGAATCGTTCGATCGACTGCTTCTCTAGGACGTTTCTATCAACTCCACATCCCTCTTTATTCCACTCAAGAGACACACAAAATTCGAAAAAATTAACAAAAATTCAGAATATGTCATATGAGCACAATTACACAGGTGCGCGAGTACGCATACAGGTCGCGCACGCCAGTGTTTCCGCGCACAATTACCTTTTGAGATGTCACATTCAGCAAGTCTAAACTAAAAAAAAACGAAAAATTTAACCTAAACTACTCCTAAGATAGATGTACTACTACCCCCCCACTTAAACAAAAACGTGTCCTCACGTTATGCACAAGTAGTAAAGAAGGCAATAGCAAAAACGGGTTACCTCCCGGAAGTGCCGTGGTTTAACGTCGCTGGCTCGACAGTACCTTATCCCCTTATTGCTCTCGCGTTCCATAACGTCATCCGATGAGGATGCGCCAGTCTGTGTGCGCGACCTTTCTCGCGCGCTCTTAAGTTCCGTGGCAAGCACTTCTTGCTCATCTGGTAGCATTAAATCGAACTCTTGTGCTGGAGGTATAGGGCCAGAGAGGTAATGTTTGAGTCGCTGACCATTGACCTTAAAGCGGTGATGATCATTCTCGCCCTCTATCTCCACTGCCCCATGTGCAAAAACCTGGGTGACAATGTATGGACCTGTCCATCTGCTACGCAACTTACCTGGCATTATCTTCAAACGAGATGAGAATAATAACACCTTATCACCAATATTGAAGGAACGACGCAATATGAACTTATCGTGATATAGTTTTGTGCGCAGTTTGTAATCGCGCGTGCTGTCATATGCGTCGGCGCGCAGCTCATCTAGCTCGTTTAAATCCAGCATCCTTTCTCGCCCTGCACTACCCAGATCCAAATTGCATGTGCGCAATGCCCAGTATGCCTTATGCTCCAATTCCACCGGAAGGTGACATGCTTTCCCATAAACCAACCGGAATGGGGAAGTACCGATTGGTGTTTTGAAAGCTGTCCTATATGCCCATAGTGCGTCATCCAGATGAAGGCTCCAATCTTTACGGGTTGGTTTCACCATCTTTTCCAATATCCGCTTGATTTCCCTATTTGAGATCTCAGCTTGGCCGTTTGTTTGCGGATGGTAAGCCGTGGATATTCTATGCTGGACCCCATAGTGTTTGAGTACCTGCGCCACCATTCTGTTACAAAAGTGAGTTCCCTGGTCACTGATCAGTGCCTTGGGTACACCATAACGGCAGAAAACGTTAGTGCGCAAAAAATCAGTAACAGTTTTAGCATCATCCTTTCTTGTAGCCTTAGCCTCAACCCATTTAGACACATAATCTACAGCTACTAGAATGTACTCAAACCCGAATGAGGGGGAAAGGGGCCCATGAAATCGATTCCCCATAGATCAAATACCTCGTCGACCATGATAGGCATCTGCGGCATTTCATTGCGCGCGGATATGTTACCTGCGCTGACATCTGTCACAACTCTTGCAATGTGCATATGAGTCCCTAAACAAGTGTGGCCAATAAAATCCAGAATCTAATATTTTCCTACTAGTTCGTTTAGGACCAAAATGGCCTCCACATGCATGTTCATGACAGAAGGCTAGGACCGATTCTATTTCATGGTCTGGAACGCAGCGTCTCAATATCTGATCAGGACCTATTCTAAACAAGTACGGATCATCCCATAAATACATTCTAGCATCATGTTTCAATCGTAATCTTTGTGGTTTATTGAAAGATGGGGGAAACGTACCGGTGACCAGGTAGTTCACAATGTGAGCATACCATGGTACCTTACCTGTAATGTCATTATGTGCTCATCGGGAAGGTCTCCGTGATAATCCTTGATCCTCTTCTGACTATCCGACTCAAGTGATCTGCTACCGTGTTGTCCGAGCCCTTCTTGTCCTTGATTTCTATGTCGAATTCCTGCAAAAGCAAACCAACGCATAAGTCTCGGCTTAGTTTCCTTCTTGGACATTAAATACCTTAGAGCCGCATGGTCTGTGAATATTATGACTTTGTCCCCTAGAATATATGCACGGAATTTTTCTAGGGCAAAAACAATGGCTAGCAATTCCTTCTCAGTGGTCGTGTAATTCCGCTGCGCGGATCCAGTGTGCGCGAGCAATAGTATGGCGTGCGGTTCTTGTCTTTGCGCTGACCAAGTACTGCGCCAACAGCATAGTCGCTTGCGTCACACATCAATTCGAATGGCAGGTTCCAATCTGGCGCTGTAGTACTGGCGCGCTAGTCAGTGCGCTTTCAGTGCGTCAAACGCTGCGCGACAGCATCTGTGAAATTAAACACCACATCCTTTTGCAGGAGGTTAGACAAGGGAGTTGATATTTTAGAAAAATCTTGAATGAAACGTCTATAAAATCCAGCGTGCCCTAAAAAAGATTTGATTTCTCTAACATTAGTAGGGTACGGCAAACTAGCAATAAGATCAATTTAGCTTTATCTACCTTTAGCCCTTCCCTTGAGACAATATGGCCGAGCACCACTCCATGTGTGACCATGAAGTGACACTTTTCATAATTCAGAACTAGGTTTTAGATGCAGCGTTTCAAGACTTTATCTAAATTATCTAAACATGCATCAAACGTGTCACCATGTACAGTAAAATCGTCCATAAATACCTCAATGCATGAACCCAACATATCCGAAAATATACTCATTACTAACCTTTGAAACGTACCTGGCGCGTTACATAATCCAAAAGACATGCGCCGGAAAGCAAACGTACCGAAAGGACATGTGAATGTTGTCTTTTCTTGGTCCTCCGCAGCTATGGGAATCTGATTATATCCTGAAAATCCATCCAAGAAACAGTAATGCGGCTTACCTGCCAATCGGTCAAGCATCTGATCTATAAACGGCAGGGGGAAGTGGTCCTTGCGCGTTACTGCGTTCAGCTTCCGGTAGTCTATGCACATGCGCCAACCGGTCTGTACTCTCTTGGGCACCAGTTCTCCTGCCGCGTTCTCCTCTACGGTGATCCACCTTTCTTTGGGACAACATGAATCGGACTTACCCACTTACTATCAGAGATAGGATAAATGATTCCAGCGTCCAGCAGCTTAATGATCTCTTTCTGTACCACCTCCATCATAATAGGGTTAAGTCTTCGTTGGGCATCCCTGCACGGTTTAGCTCCATCTTCTAACAGAATTCGATGCATGCATACGTCTGGACTTATTCCGCGCAAGTCATCCAATGTCCATCCAATTGCGCGCCTGTTGTTGCGCAAGACTTCCACCAGGCGCGCTTCTTGCGCAGGTTCCAGCTGATTCTTTATAATCACCGGCTTAGTCTCATTATCGCCCAAAAACACATACTTCAGGTGCTCTGGGAGTTGCTTCAGTACGATCTTTGGTTCCTGTATGTTATGAGAGACAGCCGTATCAGCAACACATAATTCAGTACTAGAAATAAGATACCTCATGTCTTCAGCTTTGGTGTTCCCTTCTCTCGTGCGCGTCTACTAGTGCGCCAGTTTGCTGGCGCCCTGCTCCTCTTCCACTGCTTCATCGATAATATCCAGTGCGTTTACCGTGGAATCATCATGTGGAAACTGCATGCCTTTGAATATATTGAAGTGTATGACCTCACCATCAACTTCCATTGAAAGCGTTCCTTTCCATACGTCGATTCTTGTTCGTGCGGTCATCAAAAAGGGTCGGCCAAGCAATACTTGAGCAGTGTCGGCAGAGACGTTTCCTTCCATCTCTAACACATAAAAATCTGCTGGGAACACCAATTCTCCTACTCTTACTAGTACATCTTCAACCACGCCCACTGGTTGTTTGCATGACCTATTCGCTAGTTGGATTGTCAACCCTGCGGGCTTAAGTGGTCCAATGCGGAGAGATGTGTATAAAGAGTGGGGCAGAACATTAATAGTGACGAGACACGTCGTTGAGTGCTGCAAATTTGTCCCGACTCTCCTCACTAGTATAGTATTGGCAAGCTGGGGTCGAATCCACAGGGAACGGTGGAAGTCTCTTTTCAGTCTACAAAACTAAGAATTGGGGTTGTGAGTAAAAAGTACGAAGAAAAGACAGAAACTGGTGCGCAAGTACCACTGGCGCACAAACAGACAGTAAGTGAAGAAAATGTAATTAACTATGCAAGAGATGATCTCGGTTCAGATTTATCACTATGAATTTCTATGTTTATCCTCGGTCACTAATGATACATGACATGCTGTTCACGTAAGTTAAGGTCCTGTCACAGCTTAATAACCTACACATACATTCCGGTCAAGGTCCGTATGATATTATTATTCAATCTAGTCTAGTCAATAACGAATCCGGTCAAGGTGGTTAATGCCTATTCTAGTGTTACTCCTATCATTCACAGTCACGTACTTCTGATAGTTTAACTATAGATAAAAGATTCTACAACTAAGTCTGCGGTGCAAGGCTTCGCTTAATTGTCTAACCTAATTATCATGCAATTGAGTTCGGAATAATAATACTAAACTTAATCATGTAAATTAAGATCAAAACCTCAAAACATATTATTCATAGATCCAAATCCAAACCGAGTTCAGTGAGTTTAGCTACTCATACTGAATGAATACATCTCAAATATAATTAAATAACAACTAAATAACAAGACAAATCTGTAGTGTAGCGTCGGCAGTCTCGCGTGACAGCTCGCGCGCCAGTGGCTTTCTGTCTGTTGTCGTTGCCTTGTTATCTTTTTGCTCGAGATTCAGCCTCCTTGTTGCGTTTTTGTTCTAACTCTCCTTTAAGACCTGAAATACAAAACTACACCAAAAGCGTAATCTTATACCATAATATGTTAGAATAAAAGCAGTGTAAAGGACATAAAATAGCGTACAACTGCACTCTATCAAATCCCCCACACTTACTCTTGTTCGTCCCTGAACAAGTCGGCTTCCTTACCTCTTGTGTACTGCACGCGTGAATGTTGGACTTACTGCGCCACACATGTGCGCCATTCTCACAACCTGCGCAATTGTGACTCTACAACACTAAACCGATTAAAGTAACTGATTCTAACCTTGTGTTACCTCTCTTGTGGAATGCAAATCAATTTGGATGATTGGGAGATAGTCCTGCTTAAGCACCGGTCACCGAATTCTTCTTGATTCGCGATTGCATGGTTATTCGTATCCGCTTTCTTTGGTACGTGATTGATCCGCGTCTTAGGGTTTTTTGAGCTCTACGTCTTTGACGCTTTACTGCTTGTTTCTCGGACATATTGATAATCTCTGTTGCACAATTTCTTCTTTTCATCGTTTCGGCCTTGTAAGCTTTCACTTTGAATTGAATACTCTGCTTTCTGGTCCGGATCCTTATTTTTCCCTAGAACGGCTTCCAATCACGGCCTTCGGATAACAGCTATGGAACCACGCCCCGCTCTTGCTTCTGATTAGTCGCGTGCAAGTCAGGTCACGCGTTTGCAACCGCGCGCCCCTTCCTGAGCAACTGACTTCCACGAAGACGGTCTGTTTTTCCGTCTCGTCACGCTTGTAGGGTTTTGCCTTCGGCATCTGCGTGACTGAGCTAGCTCTTATTCCTTTGACCGCGAAGTACCAACCTCCACTAATACTCATAACCATGCAACCGATCCTCAAGCTTTACTCGATCGACTGCTTCTCTAGGACGTTTCTATCAACTCCACATCCCTCGTTATTCCACTCAAGAGATACACAAAATTCGAAAAATTACCAAAAATCAGAATATGTCATATAAGCACAAATTACCTCAGGTGCGCGAGTACGCACACAGGTCGCGCACGCCAATGTTTCTTGCGCGCAAATACCTCTTGAGATGTGTTCAACTTTCGGTTTGGTAACGAAAAATTTATCCTAAAAAATAAAAATTCCTACTCCTAAGATAGATATACTACTGCCCCCCCACACTTAAACAAAAACGTGTCCTCACGTTATGCATAAGTAATAAAGAAGGCAATAGGAATGCATGCATGTATTACAATATTTTTGCACCGATCACAATTTATAATATTGCCACTCACCGAGTTATTGAAAACACGATTAAGTTAAAAACACCATTTGAAACATAAGGACAGTTAAAACAAGTGTTTTAAAATAACAGTTCAAACAACCACCGAAATATTCATTACAACCGATCAAAAATATTTAAACGAAGTAGAAAATGACCGGGAGAGTTCTTCGATAGGGTCTTCGTCTGTAGTGCATACTCTCCTGGGATCGGATCTCCAGCGCGCCAGCCCCTAGGTGCCGTTAAGTCCAAGTTTGGCACCCTGTGGTGCCACATACTCCATAACACGCTGAGCGTTGAATCCCAGCGCTCATTAATAATACTTGCGCGCCACTTCCTTGCGCGCTGGACTCTGCTTGCGCACGCTCTGATCGGCGCCTGCTCCTTCTGGGCGCCACTGTCTCTTGCGCCACAACCTCTGGCGCAGCTCTGACGTTCTCAAGTCCGCGCCTGTAGCTCCAATACGCGGTTCCATCCGCGCGGATCTTGATACCTTGTAGAGACGCATCTTCTGGCGCGTCAGAAACTCAGCCCGTATGATCGTGTGCTCATCCAGCCATGGTTCCATATGCAGCGCACGTAGAAAGTGCGTGATCAGTCCTCCGCAGAGTAGCGGGCCCTTCATGCTCACCGCTTCCCAGTAGCTGGTGATCAAGCGCGTGTAGCGCACCTTCTTCCCATAGTAGAGACCCTTGAGGATCTCCATGTCTAGTAGCCCGGGCCGCTGAGATCCATTGTAGCGGCCGATGATGGAATGGGAAATGAGCCTCTGGAGATAAAACATCTTCGGGTCCAATAGCTCCGTCCCCAAACTCCGTCCACCCGCATACGGCTTGCTGCCGTCAGTCCAGTCATCCCAGGCCTCTTGATCAGTGTGCTCGTCTATCTCTGCGCCAGGCATGCGCGCCAGTCCCATGACTGTGCCAAACTGCGATGGCGTCGCTTCAAAGTACACGCCCCTGTGGCGGTACCTGATCCGATCGGCCAGACCTTCGTAAGACGCGAGGAACTCCAATGTATCCTCGACGTCCGTGTCGGAGTACAGTTCCATAAACGCTCCCCATCCGGTTGCGGTGAAGGCCGCATGTATGTCTTCATAGAGCCCCATCTCACGGAGAAATTCCTCATCCACAAACACGGTTGGCAGGAACTCGCACTTGCTGTACATCTCATACTTGAGCTCAAAATCCAATTTCTCGGACTGATCTACGCAAATCGACATGATATCCGCAAAAACAACACACCCAAATGACTTAAACTGGCGCGCGTGTCCTGTCACGCGCGTGCAAAATGCAGATCTGGATCTAGAACTTCTACTGTCAAATTGAACCACTAAAACTATTCCGAATCAACTGAAATTTTGACAGTAGAATACCTGCGTTGAGCTCTACGTTCTGACCAAAATTCTCGAAATTCTGGGTTGCGTGACGGCGGCGACGCGGCGGCTGTGGCGGCGGTCGGCGGTGGTGGTTTGTGGCTTTGGGTTTTTGTGTATAGAGAGATAAGTGAAAATGAAAAGTGACATAAAATTTACCCCTCATCACATATTTATAGTAAAATTTCACCACATGCATGCATGGCCCAAAACTAACTTGGGCCCAAACTAAAACTAACCCTAAACTAAAACTAAAACTAAACTAAAACTAGACTAAACTAAGCAAACTAAACACACATGAAAATAAAACTAAGTTAAGGTTGTCGGAGTACCTTCCGACGAGTGCTAAGTTTAACGTCGTTAGCTCGACGCAAGTATGACTCATAGTGCACGGTGGTACCTCCCCCACACTTGAACTTTTGCCTTTTCCCTTATTGTCATCTTCTCTGCATGGCAAAAATGCAAGTGGGTTAGTGTTAGATAAACTAGAATAATCAATATGATCAGAAGGTAAGGAGATAGAAAACGCGAAGTTTCGCGTGTTAGATCTTTCGGGTGCGCCAGTATGTGTGCGTGTAAGCTCTCGTGCATCCCTGAGTCGCGCAGCCCTATTCTGCATGATCATTCTGCGCACCATATCTGCGTTCCGATGTTGTTCCCAAGTGTCATGCTGCTCTTGGCTCCGCTCTCTGCTCTTCTTGTCGGGTGGCTTACTCTTTATATTGTTCTGGTGCGCCAAAGGCATAGATCTATGGTTGGCGCGCGTCATCTCAGAGTGCTTAGGTGTGGATGCTTTGTTTTTAAACTTCACCCGATCATTTACCAATGGTTCCTCGGATAATCTGATTCTGTTGATGACGTCTAGTCTGAGTATACGCTTCTTATCTTGTAGTGTCACCATGCCTTTGCCGACATCGATGCATATTTGCGCGGTTCTCATGAATGGTCGGCCCAGCAAAACTGTTTCTCTGGCTTCGGTATTCGGCTTGCTCATGTCAACTACGTAGAAATCTGCTAAGAATTTGAGTTCCCCTACATGAGTCAAAACATCTACAATTTTCCCTTTTGCTTCGGCCCGTGAATTGTCCGCAAGAAGTAGTCCGATATCTGTCGGTTCTAGAGGTCCCATTGATGTTGCTGAATATAGTGAATATGGCAGCAAGTTTACCGAGGCTCCTAAGTCTAACATGCATTCGCTAACCAGGGTGTTTCCTATGTAGCACGGAATGGTAAAAGTTCCCGGATCAGCGAGTTTCTCTGGTAAGTCTGGAGCTAAGCACAGCTTTAGGCAAGCTTGGAAATCATCTAGCATGTCTTCATCCTTATTCTCTTCAGGTGCGTCAGGGTTGGTGCGTGAGAAGACTGGTGCAACGACTAATTCTCTACTCTGTTCTTCTGCGTCAGTAGTGGTGCGTGTCTCAACTGGTGCGCTCGTATTGCCTGTGTGAGGTGTGTCCATCTGCACCATGTTGATACTTCCCTTCGGATTCTGGATTACCTGAGAGGGTAGGTTACCATCGCTAGCTTTCAGTTCGTTTACGGCAGTGGCAATCTGAGTCAGCTGGTTTTCTATTAGCTTAAATCTCTTGTCATTCTGCTCTTCGTTCCTTCGTACTGTCTCAGCCAACTGACCTACTATTTCCTCTAATGATTTCTTGGGAGGTTGCTGAGTAGTCTGCGTTTGCCCATCAGTGCGTCTGTGTGGTGGGTTATAGGTAGCTGCTGGCGCGTAAGGTCGTGCGCCAGTGGGTGCATTAGGTTGCGCGCGCCAGTCAGCGCGCGGCCTTTGGAAATTCTGGTCGTTCTTCCAACTAAACCCATTCTCTGCCAATCCAAACCTAGGCTGTCCTTGCCTAGCTTGTCCATTGTTCCATCCTCCTACTGCATTAACATCTGCGTGTTCTTCGAATAGGGAGGGGCATGCGTCAGTCAGATGGTCTGTGGCGTGACAGAATTCACACGCTCTTGCTTCGACGCTTTGTTTCAACATTAGCTTCTGCATCATATCCTTTAATTCTTTAATCTCGCCAGTGACATCCACTTGATGCAGAGTTCTAGTACGGTTGTTTTCCAAAGATACTTGATATCTTACTTGATCAGCCGTGTCCTCTATTAGTTTCCAAACATCCTCCGGGTACATATTCCTCACGTTGCCTCCTGCGCAAGCATTCAACAACCTGAGCTCCATCTCAGTAAGTCCGTTGAGGAAGTTCTCTATCAACACATGTTGCGGGAGTCCATGATTGTAGCAGTTCGCGCCACTGGTTGATTCACAGCTTGAGGAGCAGACATCTCCTTGATTGTGCGTCGCGCCACTGGTTGAGCAGGCACGCGCGCGCCAGGAGGTGGCACGCGTCTATCCATATTATCATTCAACTGATTATCATTCCTGGGTAGTTCAACGTCCATTCTGAACTCTAAGTCTCTGCGTACTTCTCTTCTGATTGCCTCGAGTTCAGCTGGGTTCAGGCGTGCAAAAAACGTTGTCAGCGTTACGCGCTGGTGCGTCTGGAGTTCCTGCTCGTCTGCCGATGACACTATTCTCACCAAAATCTTCCATGCAAAAACACAAAAACAACAACTAAATTAAACGTAACTAATATTTTTGGATTTTTTTTTTAAAAGAAAAGAAAATAACAGAAAGAAAAAAAAGGAAAAGAAAAAACTTCTCTAGCCGATCCCCGGCAACGGCGCCAAAATTTGACGAGCACGTCGTTGAGTGCTGCAAATTTGTCCCGACTCTCCTCACTAGTATAGTATTGGCAAGCTGGGGTCGAATCCACAGGGAACGGTGGAAGTCTCTTTTCAGTCTACAAACTAAGAATTGGGGTTGTGAGTAAAAAGTACGAAGAAAAGACAGAAACTGGTGCGCAAGTACCACTGGCGCACAAACGGACAGTAAGTGAAGAAAATGTAATTAACTATGCAAGAGATGATCTCGGTTCAGATTTATCACTATGAATTTCTATGTTTATCCTCGGTCACTAATGATACATGACATGCTGTTCACGTAAGTTAAGGTCCTGTCACAGCTTAATAACCTACACATACATTCCGGTCAAGGTCTGTATGATATTATTATTCAATCTAGTCTAGTCAATAACGAATCCGGTCAAGGTGGTTAATGCCTATTCTAGTGTTACTCCTATCATTCACAGTCACGTACTTCTGATAGTTTAACTATAGATAAAAGATTCTACAACTAAGTCTGCGGTGCAAGACTTCGCTTAATTGTCTAACCTAATTATCATGCAATTGAGTTCGGGAATAATAATACTAAACTAATCATGTAAATTAAGATCAAAACCTCAAAACATATTATTCATAGATCCAAATCCAAACGAGTTCAGTGAGTTTAGCTACTCATACTGAATGAATACATCTCAAATATAATTAAATAACAACTAAATAACAAGACAAATCTGTAGTGTAGCGTCGGCAGTCTCGCGTGACAGCTTGCGCGCACGGCCGGATCGGAGTTCTGCTCAGAGCCGTCTGGTCTCTTCTACGTGTGTCTCTTGAGATTTCCATAAAGCTTTGTATTTATATTCCTTGCCTTCTAGGGTTTTCACGAATATTTAGGCAAGAATATCTGAGGGAAATCATCTTTATCTCTAAAAATCAGCTTAGGAAATATTAAATCTCCAAAAACTGAACTTAGAAATATTCTCGCGCGTGATGACGTCATCGTCCCGAATATCTCGCTATCTGCTGACGTCACCGTTTTGCTGTCTTCTGCGCGACCTTCACTCGCGCGCCATGTTGCTCGCGCGCCAGTGGCTTTCTGTCTGTTGTGTTGCCTTGTTATCTTTTTGCTCGAGATTCAACCTCCTTGTTGCGTTTTTTGTTCTAACTCTCCTTTAAGACCTGAAATACAAAACTACACCAAAAGCGTAATCTTATACCATAATATGTTAGAATAAAAGCAGTGTAAAGGACATAAAATAGCGTACAACTGCACTCTATCAAATAGACGCACCTAGGTCTACCATGCAATTATCTACAACAGAGTTACCGATTGTACATGGTATAGTGAACGTACCTGGATCTTGACATTTTGGTGGTACCTTATGTTGCACAATTGCTGAGGCGTTGGCATTGAGCTGCACTTGTTCCCTCTGTCCGCCTTTCCTCCTTTTGTTTGTGCACAGATCCTTAAGAAACTTTGCGTATCGAGGAATTTGCTTTAATGCATCAATAAGCGGAATGTTGATTTCCACCTTACTGAACAGGTCATATAACTCCTGATCTAACTCGGTTTTCTTAGGCCTTTTGCTCTGGCTGGGGAAAGGAAGTGGTATGTTGCTGCTAGTGTCAAAATTTGACGAGCACGTCGTTGAGTGCTGAAAATTTTTCCCTCTGTCTCTACAACAGGTGCGGCTGACTCTGGTGCTGAGTTCAAGGTCCGCGTGTGCGCGCCTTTCTTTGCGCGAGTGGTCTCTGGTGCACCAGACGTTTCCTTGCCTGATCTAAGTAGCACCGCATTGACACTATTCTGCATTCTGGCTTTAGCTGCTTTCCTGTTGTTTGTGATTTCAGTCACGGTTTCAGAGATTTCTGTCAACTGATTTTCAATTAGAGTGAAACGCTTCTCGTTCTGCTCCTGGTTCTCGCTTATCGTCTCTGCCAACTGACCCACAATTTCTTCTAATGACTTCTTTAATTGTTGGTTGTATTGCGCTGGTTCTTCAGCGCGTTTGTGCGGTGGGTTGTAGGGAGCAGCTAGCGCGTAAGGTTACGCGCCAGCGGGTGCATTAGGTTGCGCGCGCCAATCAGCGCGCGGTCTCTGAAAGTTCTGCTCATTCTTCCAACTGAACCCGTTCTCAGCTAAACCAAATCTAGGCTGTCCTTGATTAGCTTGACCATTATTCCATCCTCCTACTGCATTAACATCTGCGTGTTCTTCGAATAGGGAGAGGCATGCATCTGTCTGGTGGTATGAGGCGTGACAGAATTCGTATGGTCTCGCATCGGCGCTCTGCTTCATCATTAACTTCTGCATCATGTCCTTCAGCTCCTTGATTTCTCCAGTCACGTCCACTTGATGCAATGATCTGGTGCGATTGTTCTCTAAAGACACTTGATATCTGACTTGGTCTGCAGTGTCTTCTATCAGTTTCCAAACATCCTCCGGATACATATTCCTCACGTTGCCTCTTGCGCAAGTGTTCAACAACCTGAGTTCCATCTCAGTTAATCCATTGAGGAAGTTCTCAATCAATACGTGCTGGGGGAGTCCGTGATTGTAGCAAGTTCGCCTCTAGTTCCCTGAACCGCTCGCAATACTCAGATAGTGACTCTCCAAGCAACTGTTTCGGAGCATCTAGCTCTCTACGAAGTAATGATACCTTGGCCGCGGGATAGAATTTATCTAAGAACCGTTCCTGTAACTCGGGCCATGTCCTTATTGACCCCGGAGCTAGCCCCATCAACCAATGTCTAGCTGAATCACATAGCGAGAATGGGAAAGCTCTTAGTTTCAGCAACTCTGGGTCCTCGTTCCCATTCCTTATATTCTCACAGATGGCCGCGAACTCTCGTACGTGCTTAACTGGGTTCTCACTAGCCATACCATGTTTGTATGCTATTTTATGTCTTGTACACTATGCTTGTTTGTATATTTTCTCGTATAAGATTACGCTTTTGGTGTAGTTTTGTATTTCAGGAGATTTTATGAGCTAAGGATGAATATGCGTTGAAAATAGATGTTTAGAAGCTTATTTCGCAGCAAGAAACAAAGAAGAAAGAATTGAAAAGGTCCGAGCAGAATGCAGGTCGCGCACCAGTCGCGGACAAGTGAGTCGGTCGCGCACCAGTCGCTCACAAGTGAGTCGCTCACGCACCAGTCGGTCACGCACTACTCGGTCGCTCGCCAGTCGCTCGTGCGCAAGACAAGTCGCGCGACTGGCAAGTCACGCACCAGAGATGATGACGTCAGAAAATGCGGAGATGACGTCAGCGACGCGCAGAATATATTTTATGCGAGATTTTAGGGATAAACATGGAAATCAAAGATTATCTCTTTCCTATTTTGAACTTAGAAACCCTAGAAGCTTGCATATAAATACAAAGCTTGAGGATGTGCAAGAGGACACCATACTCTAGCCTACGGGCCGTCCGGCCAAATCAAGCTAGAAGAGACGCGCAAGAGCCGAGACTGACGAAGCAACGCGCAGCAAAGGACCGACGCGCAGATTGACAACCTACGCTGAGTTTTCTTTGTTTTTACTATTCACTATGTTGTTTATTTATACAACCTTGAGATGTTTAATAAAAGCATGTCTAGCTAACTTGCTTATCAGTTTAGACTTTGACTTGTGAACATTATGTTTTGAGGTTTTGTTCTTAAATTGCATGATAAGTTTAGTATTATTATTCCGAACTTAATTGCATGATAATTAGGTTAGACAATTAAGCGAAGCCTTGCACCGCAGACTTAGTTGTAGATCTATTATCTATAGTTAAACTATCAGAGGTACGTGACTGTGAATGATAGGAGTAACACTAGAATAGGCAGTAGCTACCTTGACCGGATTCGTTATTGACTAGACTAGATAGAGTAATAATATCATACAGACTTTGACCGGAATGTATGTGTAGGTTATTAAGCTGTGACAGGACCTTAACCTACGTGAACCTTATATCATGTATCTTTAGTAACCAATGATAAGCATATGTTCATAAGGATAAGTCTGAGCTGATATCATCTCATAAATTGTTAAGCAACTTAGTAGTAGTGCGCTAGTGTAGTTCAACCGTGTTTTGTTTTCCGATTTCTTTTCTTTACTTGCTAATACTTACAAACCCAATTCTTAGTTTGTAGATTGAGAAGAGACTTCCACCGTTCCCTGTGGATTCGACCCCAGCTTGCCGATACTATAACTAGTAAGGAGAGTCGGGATAAATTTGCAGCACTCAACGACGTGCTCATCACCTATATCTTCCATGCAAAGACTAAAAACAACAGCTAGATTAAACGTAACTAGTTTTTTTGATGTTTTTAATATAAGAAGACAAGAAGTAAATAACAACTAAATATGAAAAGAAAAAGAAAAGAAAACTTCTCTAGCACGGTCCCCGGCAACGGTGCCGAAATTTTGACGAGCACGTCGTTGAGCGTTGCAAATTTGTCCCGACTCTCCTACTAGTCTAGTATTGGTAAGCTGGCGGTCGAATCCTTCTTCAATTCACCAGAATCTGCGCCTTTTTCCTCTCTCTCTGATTTCTCTGAAGCTTTGTATTTATAGTCTTGCCTCCTAGAGTTTCCAAGAATTATTAGGCAGATAATCTGTAGAGAAATCATCTTTATCTCTAAAATTCAGCTTTGGGAATATTTGATCTCCAAAAACCGAACATAGAAATATTCTTTGCGCGTAATGACGTCATCACTCTGGATATTTCGCTGATTTGCTGACGTCATCGCTTTGCTTTTGATCTGCGCGACTAAGACTGGCGCGCCACACTGCTTGCCGCTCATTGTCCTTTGGTTCTTCGTCAACTTTTGTTAATCTTTTACTCCGAAATTCAGCTTCTTGTTGCACTATTTTTCTAACTCTTCTTTTCAACCTGAAATACAAACTATCCAAAAGCGTAATCTTATACTTAAATATCTTAGAATTCAGCAGTGTAAAGGACTTAAAGTAGCATACATAAGTGCTCTATCAGAGAGTCGTTATCAGAATAGTACGAGCGGTTCAGGGAACTTGAAGCGAAAAGCTACAATCATGGACTCTCGCAACATGTGCTGATCGAGAACTTCCTCAATGGACTTACTAAGATGGAACTCAGATTGCTGAATGCTTGCACAAGAGACAGCATGAGTACTGCGGACCAAGTTAGATATCAGGTATCCCTAGAGAATAATCGCACCAGATCACTGCACCAAGTAGACCTCACAGGAGAAATCAAGGAGCTTAAGGATATGATGCAGAAATTGATGATGAAGCAGAGCGCCGATACTAGACCCTGTGAGTTCTGTCATGCACAGACCATCAGACAAACGCATGCCCCTCCTTTTTTTGAAGAACACGCAGATGTTAACGCTGTAGGAGGGTGGAATAATGGACAAGCTAGGTAAGGACAGCCTAGGATTCGGACTAGCTGAGAATGGATTCAGTTGGAAAGCTGAGCAGAACTTCCAAAGACCGTGCGCTGACTGGCGCGCACAACCTAACGATCCAACTGGCGGGCGACCTTACGCACCAGCCGCTTCTTATAACCCACCGCACAAACGCGCTGAAGGGCCAGCGCAATATAACCAGCAGCCGAAGAGATCATTAGAGGAGATTGTGGGTCAGTTAGCAGAGACAGTGCACAAGAACCAAATACAGAACGAGAAGCGTTTTACTCTAATTGAAAATCAGTTGACACAAATCTCTGCAACCGTGACCGAGATCGCAAATAATAGAAAAGTCGCTAAAGCTAATTCTCAGAATGGTATCAACGCGGTATTACTCAGATCAGGGAAAGAGACGTTTGGTGCGCCAGTTGTTACTCGCGCAAGGAAAAACGCAGACGCACAGATTCCGGACTCAGCGCCAGAGCAGGACGCACCTGTTGCAAGGAAGGAAAGCCAATCTAGCAGCAACGTACCACTCCCCTTCCCCACACAAGGCGCGAAACTCAAAAAGATAGAGCTCGATCAGGAGCTTTATGATTTGTTTAGCAAAGTGGAAATCAACATTCCACTTATAGATGCATTAAAGCAAATTCCTAGATATGCAAAGTGTCTTAAGGATTTGTGTACAAACAAAAGGAGGAAAGGGGGACAGAGGGAACAAGTGCAGCTCAATGCCAACGCCTCACAATCGTGCAACATAAGGTACCACCAAAATGTCAAGATCCAGGTACGTTTCTATACCATGCACAATCGGTAATTCTGTAGTGGATAATTGCATGGTAGACCTAGGTGCGTCAATAAATTTTACTCACTCTCTATACACATCTCTACCATTGGACCACTTAAGCCCGCAGGGTGACAATCCAACTAGCAGAATAGTCATGCAAACAACCCGTGGGCATGGTTGAAGATGTACTGGTGAGATGGGAGAGTTGGTGTTACCGGTAGATTTTTATGTGTTAGAGATGGAAGAAAACGTCTCCGCTGACACCGCACAAGTTTTGCTTGGCCGACCGTTCCTGATGACCGTGCGGACAAGAATAGACGTATGGAAGGGAACCTTGTCAATGGAAGTGGATGGCGAAGTTATACACTTCAATATCTGTAAAGGCATGCAGTTTCCTCTGATGATTCCACAGTGAATGCATTAGATATCATTGATGAAGCAGTGGAAGATGAGCACGCGGCCATCAAACTCGCGCACTGTTAGACGCGTGCGGAGCAGTAGCTGACACAAATAGTTCGTCCGATGACACGAGGTATGTTACTTCTGGTTCTGAGTTATGTTTTGCTAATTCGGCTGTCTCTCAACACATACAGGGACCAAAGATCACACTGAAGCAACTTCCGAAGCACCTTAAGTACGTATTTTTGGGCGATAATGAGACCAAGCCAGTAATTATAAAGAGCCAGCTGGAGCCTGCGCAAGAAGCGCGCCTGGTGGAAGTCTTGCGCAAGAACAGGCACGCGATTAGATGGACGTTGGATGACTTGCGCGGAATAAGTCCAGACGTGTGCATGCTTCGAATTCTGTTAGAAGATAGAGCTAAACCGTGCAGAGATGCCCAACGAAGACTCAACCCTATCATGATGGAGGTAGTACAGAAAGAGATTATTAAGGTGTTGGACGCTGGAATCATTTATCCGATCTCTGATAGCAAGTGGGTAGGTCCAATTCATGTGATCCCAAAGAAAGGAGGGATCACGGTATAGGAAAACGCAGCAGGAGAACTGGTACCAAAAAGAATACAGAAGCTAAATGCAGTAACGCGCAAAGACCACTTTCCGCTGCCATTCATAGATCAGATGCTTGACCGATTGGCAGGTAAGCCACATTACTGTTTCCTGGATGGATTTTCAGGATATAATCAAATTCCCATAGCTGTAGAAGACCAAGAGAAAACAACATTCACATGTCCCTTCGGTACGTTCGCTTTCCAGCGCATGACTTTCGGATTATGTAACGCACCAGGTACGTTCCAAAGGTTAGTAATGAGTATATTTTCAAAATGTTGGGATCATGCATTGATAAATGGACGATTTTACTGTGCATGGTGACACGTTTGATACATGTTTGATAACTTAGATAAAGTCTTGAAACATTGCATGTCTAAAAACCTGGTCCTTGAATTATGAAAAGTGTCACTTCATGGTCACGCATGGAGTGGTAGTCGGCCATATTGTCTCAAAGAAGGACTCAAGGTAGATAACGCAAAAATCGATCTAATTGCTAGCTTGCCATACTAGTAGTGTTAGAGACATTAAATTCATTTTAGGTGGCATGCTGGATTTTATAGACGTTTCATTCAAGATTTTTCTAAAATATCAACTCCCTTGTCTAACCTCCTGCAAAAGGATGTGATGTTCGATTTCACAGATGACAGTCGCGCAGCGTTTGACGCGCTGAAATGCGCACTGACTATGCGCGCCAGTACTTCAAGCCGCCAGATTGGAACTTGTCGTTTGAACTGATGTGCGAAGCAAGCGATTACGCTGTTGGCGGGTACTTGGTCAGCGCAAGGACAAAAAGCCTCACGCG
>QZGG01001644.1:0-57847 GCA_006409495.1 Sedum album
CTGAACTATTAAGCTGCCTAGATGTTATTCTAGCATCTTAGAGGATTGGGAAAGGACGCTCACGTCTAGACTATTTCAATTAGACTAGTATAAAAAATCAGTATTCATAAACGAGAAGGAAAACGAACTCTTAAAGTCTACACTTAGGAAGGATGGTTTCAAAAGAATTAATAATCTAATTTGTTACTACTATAGCTAATAAGGTAGCATTAGAAGAAACTATATTAAGTTTTATAAATAAAATAAAATAAACTATATTAGAGGACAACCCTTTATTGGAATACCTGTTCGAGGATAGATGAATCTCTAATAAGAGAATACATTTTTCTACCCTTAGGTTCAATGGACTCGAATGCTGACTCATTCTCGAAACATAGTTAATCAAGAATAAAATATTATCCTAGCCATTACTAAAAGTACGTGGCATTCAAATCCATGATAAAGCAGTCTACAAATATGTGGTTCTTAGATAGTGCTTGTTCAATACACATGACTAACGACCGGTACCTGGTCGAGGTGAAGCCTACTACAGAAAAATTTGTAACATTTGTGATGGATTGAATGAAAAAGTGACCAAAATTGGAACCTTATCTGTGATAGGGTTACCTAAATTGAAGATTGTCTTACTAGTCGATGGGTTACTTATAAATCTCTAAGTATTAGCAACTATGCGACGAAGGACTAAAGGTCAATACTCAAGGAATGTGTTAGGTGATGGATCAGCCATGATAATGTGTCATGTCTAGTTATAAATCTCTGAACAGCCCTTATTGAAGATTGACATGTCTATTCCCAAGACAAACTGCTTGATCACAGTACATGATAAGATGATGTTGTGGTATAATAGGTTTGGACCTCCCGTCAACCTTAGTGTCTCGACGACCTCTTTGGTTGTATCTAGACAACCTCCAATCTACTGTTCTTGGAGGTCTACTATTTGATATGTGTGCATAATTTCTGCATAGACGAAAATTTTGAATATTGGATGTAATCCTTTATTTATACTCATGTTTTTCTTCTTCTAGTATCACATATATTCCTTAAATCTACATAATCAAAATTTGATTATGTAAACTTTCGGGAAACATAATATAGATGCACTTATTTGATTAGGCAATATATTTCAGCCTTCATATTCTGGATATCAATCAACAGGTCCCGAAAATCTGTTTTGCGGTCTCTGATTGATCAAACCCGAATTTTTGTTGATTCAATTATTCTATCGATAAACTCTATGAACTTGTGAGGCAACTTCCTGACACACTCAGTGATGTGTCTAATTTTCCAAAATTGGTCATTTGTCGATCACATGTCCTCTCGGTCCTCACAACATCAAATCTTCAAATTATCCACTCCTCACTAAGAATTGGGCATATTCATTCATAATTTATCAAGTTGATCACCAAGTCTAAATACCCTGTGAAAGTACTTCATTCTCTCACTACAACAAATTAGTCTATCAACAACGCTTAAATTAAGGCACTGTTAAAAAAATTGACATATGACAGCGCTTAAGTTGTTAAGCATTGTCTTATATTAAAATAAAACAGAGTTTTTGGGGAAAATGTTGTTAAATATAACTGACGTGTAGTATATGGTGGAAGTTTTAAGTCCTAACACGGCAAACAAAATTTATAAACCTAGATGACCTAGGGTCGAACCCAAGAGATGAGTTAGAATTGATTAACTAGTCTTTACTACTTAAGATTTGCCTAAAATAAAAGGTTTGGGGGGAATTGGTGAAAGGTTTTGGTATTTTGAAAAGGTTGATATGCAAACTAAAGGTGATCAAGGATCTATGGACCCTAGGCTATAGCATATAAGGTGATGACAATCAATCATGCAACAATTAATGAATAGAAAATGATTAGACTAGTTTATTTATGAACATTAATCCTAAGGTCAACTTTCATTGCATGTTAGGACTAAGAGGTTCATTTAAATGGAGACCTCAATCTTTCAATATGTTGGTACTCCCTTAGGTTATGGACTCTTCCTCAATCTTTCAATATTTTGGAAGAGTTACCATAACCTAGATTAGGTAAACTAGTCATCCACATCAATCCTACACTTTCATGTCAAGATCAAGGTAGATTATTCATGCATGGCTAATTAATCAACTCTATATCAACTTTCATTGAATATATCATTGATTAGGTTCAATTAATTACACTTAAGCATTTTCACAAACACTTAATGTGCAACATTTAATAGATGTAGCCAATACACAAAATTCATATCAAAATTCATTGCATAACAAATTAATCATCATCCAAATACATGCATGCAACCTAGGGATCCATAGGATCCCTAACCAATCACTACTCACTACTCATACTAAAAGTAAAATCAACAATAGAAATGTATGGAAACATGAAATTAATTGCAAACTAGAGTAGATTGGAAGGTGTTGATGCTTGATCTTCACTCCTAAGCCTTCAATTGCAAAGTAGCACTTGATCTTCAAAAATCGGATTTCTAGGGTTCTGGTTCGAAGTCAAGGCCTAAAGGCCGGAGCTCCGAGTTTGAAATGTCCAAAAAGTTTATATACTCGGTGGTCCTCTCCCTAGCAAATTTGACCTCGGCCGAGCAGAAAAATTGGGCGAAATTCTGCTCGGCCGACTTGAATCCTCCTAGCCCGAGCAGATTTGAATGTGACGCGGTTTGGTCCTCGGCAGACTAACTTCTGCTCGGCCTAGCTCCTCTTTGTCCACCCGAGCAGATTTCTACTCGGCCAGAGTAATAATCACTGAGAATTATTTGTATCAACTCTTTATAACTCCTGGGCCGAGCAGATTTGTCCTCGACCGAGCAGAACTCCTTTGATCTCTTCATGTATGATCCCCTGCTCTGGTCCGAGCGGAACTTCCCTTGGCCGAGCAGATTTTTGCATGGAATTTCTGCTCGGCCAAGGTGATTTCTGCTCGGCCAAGGTGATTTCTGCTCATCTTGGGTCAACTTCCTCGGCTGAGTTGGTCTGCTCGCCACTCTTTGGAACTTGCTCACTTGACTTGAACTTTCATCCATTTTGCTCTATTTTGTGCTTTTACTCTCTTTGATAAACTTTGAATAAAATCTGCATAAAACACAAAAGAGTATCAAATTCTTCACAAAATAATCGAAAACAAGCAAGAATCAAGCATAAGAAGTGTACAAATACTTGCGAATTTGCACACTTATCAAACACCCCACACTTAATTCTTGTTCGTCCCGAACAAGTTAGTATGAATAGAGCAAATGATGCAATATAGGACTCATAAAGATTTCAAAGATCAATCAATGCATATGAGAGTGAAAATCAAGCACCAAGTGTAAGTTATAAACCTAAGAAATGAAATGCAAGCTATAAACTACTCCTAACTCACTTTCGTAGGAATCACGGATGCATTTAGCATATGCATCAAGCCTTTAAACCTCTAGGCTGCCCTAGGGGACGAGTTGTAGTCTCGTGAGAGTTTTCCAAGAGGGAGTACTCACAAATCCCGTTCACAATCATCCATTGAACAATGCATACCAATCAAGTGTTTGCTAAGCAAGAGTTTGTCATTTTAATGCTCAAAAAGATATGCAAGTGTGCAATTTACTCATGTCACATAATTGATCAAGAATCTTGTCATTCTTCACGTGCAAACATTCTAAGCCTTGACATCTTAACTAGCAATCACCAATTCACCGTTTTACTACATTTCAATGCATAAATCATAAAGGGGAGTTTAGCACACATAATGGATCATCTAGTCAATCACTTATGCTTGCTAGGGCAAGTCCATAAGCTCATGACTTAAACTCATTCTCAAGTTTTAGGCTAAACACCATAATCCATAAGAGAAGAGGAGTTTAGACGATCAAAATGATGAATCATGCATAGAATTCTTACTTGCTTATGCATATAATGCAAAAGATCATCCTTTAATCTAATCAATCAAGCAAAGTGCACAAAAACTTGCAAGTGTGCTCTCAATATGCATAGAAGGCATAAGGTCAAGAATTAGTGGGAATTACATTCTAGCTTCTCTTTTATTCTTTTTTTTGCTATTCAAGTACTTTCGAGGGGAAATTACCTTCCTAACCCCCGGCACTTGAATAATTTTTTTTGAGTTCATGCAAGTACTTTCGAGGGGGAACTTACCTTCCTAACCCCCGGCACTTGCATAACTTTTTTTTTTTTTTTTTTTGAGTAAGCTTTTGGTGTCAACCCCACACTTAAAACTTGGCAATATGTCTAATAGCGATAATCAAGCATATAAGCAAGCAAAGTCAATACATAAGCCATGAAATCAAACTAAAGTCACCTAAGGCAAGCAAGAAATCTATGACACTTCATGCTTTTTTTTGTATATGCTACCTTATCCTCCTTATTCATTATGCAAAGAAAGAGCATGTTAATATCAAATGATTCAAGCTAGTATAGATGTCAATTCATGAGAATGATGCAATAGTTAGGAACTTCAATCATCCTAAATCATTATGATCAAGAGAAAACTTCACAAACCACAATCACAAGTCAATTCACAAGTGTATTCTTAAACTTAGCAAACTTATTTTCAAGTTTTCTTCAAAATTAGGATGAAAGTGATGTGTCAAGCAAGTGTCAATGCTCAAAAGTGATCAACGATTGAATGATTGATGAAATGAAACATTAAAAGTATGAATTCATGCATACTACCCACCCCACACTTAAAAATTTGCTTAGTCCCTAAGCAATCAAGTAGAAGTATAAGAGAAGGGTAAAGAAACTTCTCTCGTGTGAAGGAAGACTAGTATGCATCCATGCTTGCTCCATGTGCTTTTCTTTTTGATTTTCATGTATGTTTGGCTTTGGCATAAACTAAACTCAATAAGGATATCAATAGGTGAAATGTAAGGTGAGCTTTTGAAATAAATCATTACATAAGCCGCCAAACAATGAGATAAGAGTTATTCAATCTTATAAACACTAAGATAACAATAAAGCATAAAGTTGAATAACCTCAAAGGAAAACACACAAAAGAGTAGCAAGTTCAACTCATAAGATAATACATTCACAAAATACTAGCAAGAGTTAATAAGCAAGCAAGCAAGCATAAGCATGGTGTGCATCTCTCGGGAAGAGGTGTTGAATCAACTCGGCCGAGCAGATTTTTGTGTTGGATGTTGCTCGGTCGAGCAAGCTTAAGCTGCCTTCTTTGATCCTCTTTTGCTTGACCGAGCAGAAATTGTCCTAGGCCCGAGGAAAACTTTCTGACAATATTGTATCATATTTACCAATCTGCTCGGGCAGGGCAAAGTTTTGCTCGGGAGAGTTTTCTGTCCTTAGCAAATTTTCCAAAGCTGGATATGAAATAAATTCTGCTCGGCGGACTAAAAATTACTCGAGCAGGGGAAAACTCTCTGAGTGATTTTATATCAATCTGGTAAGCTGCTCGGCCGACTAGTTTCTACTCGGAGAGCAGATTTTTGGACTTAGAAAATTTTTACTGCTCACGAAATCTGCTCGGCCGACTGATTCATTCTGCTCGACCAGGACAAATTTACCTGTCTTCTTGGCTTGAAATTATTGGTTGCTCGGCTAAGGGTAACTATTCGCCTAGGAGGGTTTTCAGAAATAGGAAACTTATGCTAAGTGAAATTTCATAAAACTTAAGTCCTAGGCACATCTAAAAAAATTCTACCTCCTAGGCAAGGAAATCACCCCACACTTAGCTCAAAATCATATGTCACAAAAGTCATGCAAGCTAAGTGATTATTCAATCAAAGCAAACAATCAAGATCCATAGCAATCACAATCATCAATCAAACATCAATCAAACAATCATCATTCAAGCAAATTAAGAATGGGAGCACGACACTTACTAGCCTAGTTTAACGTCTTGGCTAAGACGTAGCCGAGGCCTTTATTCCAAAGAAACACACTTAGTGAGTCCTTTGCTAGGATCCCTCACTAAGCGGTGCAAATAAATACTCAAGGACTCCTCACATCTTTGTACGGAGTGAGTGATGGGTCGCCACGCTTTGGAAATTGCATTTGTCGCGCCGACTTCCCATTAAGCTTCTCTTTTGTTGGAGGCTTTTGACTTTTATGCTTCACATGATTATATTTGCCTCCAACAAAGCCATCCTTCACCTTATACATTTCTTTTGATTTCCTCTTAGCTCTTCTCCTAGCTCTTGGATTCTCATGCCTTCTTCCTTTTCTTCGCATTTTCTTTCTTTTCTTTGAGGGGAAATTTACTCTAAGTATAGGCAAGATAACTTCATTACTTCTTCCTCTTCAAAGAACCATTTAGGCATAACGAAGTCCGTAGCTATATCAACTTTGCACATTTCAAGCTTAGGGAGAGGAAGCTTCTTTTCTTCATCCGGAATTTGCTCATTAGACCTCTTTCTCTTTGTAGGAACCTCTTCCTCCTCTTCTATTAGTGGCATAATTTCTTGTAGCACTTGTTGAGGCTCCTTTACAACCTTTGAAGGTTGTTCTTGTTGAGGATCACTAGGGCCTTGGACAAAGTAATCAACAAATTGGTGTGATTCCACTTGTTCTTTGTCTTCTAAATTTGAAGGAAACTCCTCTTGAAAATTTGATGGACAGCTTGTTGTGCTAGTTGTCTTTCAAGCTCCAAGGTGTACTCATATTCGTCATTGAATCTTTTCTCCATCTTTTCAAGCATCTTTTGTTGTTGAGCTTGTGTGCGCCATTTGTTCCATTAAAGCAAGAAGAGCGGTTTCTTCTTGGCTTTGACTTTGTTGAGCTTGTGGTGGCACTTCTTCAATAATATTATAAGGTGAATAGGTGGATGGTAATCCTCATACTCTTCATGGGAATTTGTGTTCCTATATCCATAGAATCGATTGAGGAACATATTCATCTTCTTCATTGTATCCCATGTAGTCCATATCTTCATGATAGTCTCTATAATCATTCCTTTGATCATATGGACAAGAGTATTCGTCATGGCCAAAGTTATGGCAAATTCACATTCCCTATGTGAATTCCACATGTTTATAGTAGGGAATGGTGTAAGCTCTCAAGCAAATGAACGCGGTTGAGGGAGATAGGTGATGGTTGATGCAAGAACTTGCTTTTGTGCTCCTCTTGCTTTAAGTCTTGTTGACATCCAATTCACCTATCAAGCAATCAAGAGAAAGCAAGGTAGATAAAGAATATCACAAAACAAGCAAGATATCACACTCCAACAAGCTATTACAAAAACTAAAAAGAAAATAGAGTGAATTAGACAAACAAAAGTAAACAAACTAGCTAACAATCCTAAGAACTCATCCCCGGCAACGGCGCCATTTTGACGTGTAGTATATGTGGAAGTTTTAATGTCCTAACACGGCAAACAAAATTTATAAACCTAGGAGACCTAGAGTCGAATCCCTAGAGATGAGTTAGAATTGATTAACTAGTCTTACTACTTAAGATTTGCCTAAAATAAAAGGTTTGGGGGGAATTTGTGAAAGGTTTGGTATTTTGAAAGGTTAAAATGCAAACTAAAGGTGATCAAGGATCTATGGACCCTAGGCTATAGCAATAAGGTGATGACAATCAATCATGCAACAATTAATGAATAGAAAATGATTAGACTAGTATTTATGAACATTAATCCTAAGGTCAACTTTCATTGCATGTTAGGACTAAGAGGTTCATTTAAATGGAGACCTCAATCTTTCAATATGTTGGCTCTCCCTTAGGTTATGGACTCTTCCTCAATCTTTCAATATTTTGGAAGAGTTACCATAACCTAGATTAAGTAAACTAGTCATCCACATCAATCCTACACTTTCATGTTAAGATCAAGGTAGATTATTCATGCAAGGCTAATTAATCAACTCTATATCAACTTTCATTGTATATCATTGATTAGGTTCAATTAATTACACTTAAGCATTTTAACAAACACTTAATGTGCAACATTTAATAGATGTAGCCAATACACAAAATTCATATCAAAATTCATTGCATAACAAATTAATCATCATCCAAATACATGCATGCAACCTAGGGATCCATAGGATCCCTAACCAATCACTACTCACTACTCATGCTAAAAGTAAAATCAACAATAGAAATGTATGGAAACATGAAATTAATTGCAAACTAGAGTAGATTGGAAGGTGTTGATGCTTGATCTTCACTCCTAAGCTTCAATTGAACAAAGTAGCACTTGATCTTCAAAAATCGGATTTCTAGGGTTCGAAGTCGAAGTCAAGCCTAAAGGCCGGAGGCTCCGAGTTTGAAATGTCCAAAAAGTTTATATACTCGGTGGTCCTCTCCCTAGCAAATTTGACCTCGGCCGAGCAGAAAAATTGGGCGAAATTCTGCTCGGCCGACTTGAATCCTCCTAGCCCGAGCAGATTTGAATGTGACGCGGTTTGGTCCTCGGCAGACTAACTTCTGCTCGGCCTAGCTCCTCTTTGTCCACCCGAGCAGATTTCTACTCGGCCAGAGTAATAATCACTGAGAATTATTTGTATCAACTCTTTATAACTCCTGGGCCGAGCAGATTTGTCCTCGACCGAGCAGAACTCCTTTGATCTCTTCATGTATGATCCCCTGCTCTGGTCGGCCGAGCGGAACTTCCCTTGGCCGAGCAGATTTTTGCATGGGAATTTCTGCTCGGCCAAGGTGATTTCTGCTCGGCCAAGGTGATTTCTGCTCATCTTGGGTCAACTTCCTCGGCTGAGTTGGTCTGCTCGCCACTCTTTGGAACTTGCTCACTTGACTTGAACTTTCATCCATTTTGCTCTATTTTGTGCTTTTACTCTCTTTGATAAACTTTGAATAAAATCTGCATAAAACACAAAAGAGTATCAAATTCTTCACAAAATAATCGAAAACAAGCAAGAATCAAGCATAAGAAGTGTACAAATACTTGCGAATTTGCACACTTATCAATAACCGACAGTGCTTATTTGAAAAAGCGTTGTCTAAAGAAAAATAATTAACAACGCTTATTTGAATAAGCGCTGTTGAAAGTCAAACTGCTTTAAACAACGCTTATTTAAATCAGTGTTGTCTTATACATACAACAATACTTTTCTAAAAAGCGCTGTTGTCTTATACATACAACAATGCTTTTCTAAAAAGCGCTGTTGTATATATAGTTTCAACAGCGCTTGTATAAATAAGCGATGTGCAAAACATAGATACAACAATGCTTAAATAAATAAGCGCTGTTGAAACTCAGGGTTCAACCCTAGTAATTTCCGAACTTCAAGTGTTTACTAACTCTCAAGTCCACGCTACTCTAATTTTACCGACCGTCATCCAAGCTCAGCCCGTTCGGCTTTGCTTTGTCTTTTTGAAGCCAAATTCTTAATAATTCAAGCCTTTGATAGCTCTGTTAACTTCATACTCCTTCAAGCTCCGATAGCTCTCGATGCGATACTCCCTAAACCCTAACTTTTAGTTTGGTGATATTTAAAATTGTGTTTCATTAATCTTCGTTTAAATTGTGGTATGGTGTTTGATCATGCATTATTTTGATGAATTTATAGAAATGGATAATATTCATATCACGAATGACAATAGTAGTAATGATTGCGCGGGAGAATGTTCCTGTAGCTTGAAGATGATCAAATTTCTCTATTTTAAGGAGTTCTTCAGCGCACATATATCTTCCTTGAGAGGTAGCATGGTGATACTTGTTGAGGCATGCTCTCTCGGCAGCTCTCAAACCCTCCTCTTCAAATTCTTCTCTTCTCCTCCAAGCCACAAACTCTGCCCACAGATCTGGTGTAATGAACTGATAAACTAGAGTGGGATCTTTTTCTTTCTTCTCACCCTTAACGTAATATTTTGTAAGGGATGTCTTGAAATTTCTCCACGAAATCTCCAGTTGTCTCAGCTCCTGCTTCTTTGAGCATCCGATACATCGAATTCTGCCTATAGACAAAAACAAGTAAAAAGAACAATCATTTTAAACGTAATTGCATATATAGTATCAAAATATAAATTCATATGTAAAATAACATCAATGCAAGAATCACCTCAAACATAAAATATCAAAGAATAGAAATCACATTTTTATTATTACCTTCATGTCGCTCCACACGAGGTTCTTTAACTCTGCTGGCACATGCTTCCAGTGAGAAAAGTGCACTTCTCCAAATCAATTTGTTCGGACCCATTGGATGTCATTTTTCATTAAACTCGATCGTCGATAATGTTTGAGAAGTGTTTCTCTCCATACAAAATCTGGTTAGGTAACTTATCCCCCTCCTTCTCTCTTAGCGGGCGCGGAACATTCTCCCGCGCCATCATCACTAACCATTGTCATTTGTGATATGAAGATTGTCAATTTTACGAATTCATCAAAATAATGCATGATCAAACACCATACCACAATTTAAACGAAGATTAATAAAACACAATTACAAATATCACTAAACTAAAACGTAGGGTTTAGGGAGTACCGGATCGGGAGCGAGATATCGGAGCTTGAAGGTTGATGATGTAAACGGAGCTATCGAAGGCTTGAATAATTGAGAATTTGACTTCGAAAAACAGAGCAAAGGTGTGAACGGACTGAGCTTTGACGATGGCCGATAAAATCGGAGAAGCGGGGACTTGCGAGTGAGAAAAAATTTAAAGTTCAGAAATTACTAGGGTTAAATCATGAGTTATAACAACACTTTTTTAATAAAGGAGCCGAACTAGGTTAGCAAGTCTTGTGTCTTTACTTTCACTATTTAACTTTATATCAGTCTGTCAAACACAAGCACTGGTTAAGCTAATTTGAAATAGAGGTTGAGCACAACCCTGTGATAGTTAAGACAATATTAATTTCACTCACGACGATTATCCTTGCAATAGCAGATATCTAACTACATTTATTTATTGTTGATAAACGAATGCAAATGAAAAGTCACACAACAATACAAACTATGGAAATGCATTGTGCCTCTACTGGGGTTCACAGTTAGCATTTTCTTTATTTTTAAATGTATGCGTAAATAAATCGATCGATCATCATAGTTTCCATAACATTATTGGCTTTGACATGCATAGTACTTTATCAAATGCAAAGCTAGTTGTATCAGATATTAGTCGTTGATCCACCAAGATCTCGACTGAAGATATTCCACTGTATTTTTGTCCACTTGAAAGGCTTTGGTAAGAACATCAGGGGAGATGGGCGGGTTGGAGTTGAAGACAGCATTGGCTATGGTAATCACACCAGGGTTTTGGCTACTCAGTGCAGCAATAGCAACAACATGTGTCTTTCCGATGTTTTGTTGGAAATGAAAGAGATCTACAGGGAAGACAAACACATCTCCTTTGTAAAGTATTTTTGTGATGAGGGTGTTGCTAGGATTTGATGTCACAAACCCTACACGTAGGGTTCCTTCCAAAACTACCAAAATCTCAGTGGCACGGGTATGGGTGTGGGGTGGATTCAGACCGCCTTTTGGAGCATAGTCGATACGCACCATTGAAATACCTAAAGTATATAGACCGGGGATTTTTTCAACATTGGCTGTAGTGACATTTGATCCAATTGGATTTGATGTTTCTTTGGCAATCTGAAGACCTGAAAGGAAAAAGTCCTCGGCCTTGACTTTAGTTGGATCCTTGCAAAACTTCCCATTGACAAACACTACACATCATGAAACATACATGATGTGATAAGTAACCATGCATATAATAAACAAACAGGTAATAGGGGGAATATTATAACTTAGAAATACACCAAAATGTGAATATTAAGCTTACCTCCATGCGGACCATCTGTTGCCACACAAAAGTCCTGGACACTACGCCATTGATATATGAACAAATGTTCTATTCATTTGTACATGTTTCCCATTAAGTTCTTGTTCATTTCGATGTTTTATCGCGTCTTTTGATACTCTTTTATTCCATTTCAGGTTGATAATGCATATAACATGATTTGGAATGGTTTGGATCAGTTTTGGTTGGAAACGTGCGAAAATAAGCAAAACCAAGCAAGTGGCAGCTCGAAGAGGCAGCCTGACCAATCGATCTTGAGAAAATTGTAGAAAACAGCACGGATGTTCGATTGAGGCGGGTGATATCATGTTGGAAAGCTATTTCATTTATCTACAACTTTTGTGTTTACACTGAGTTCTAATTCGGGGAGTAAAAGTGAGTTTCGGGTCAGAAACTAAGCTGAACAGAATATGGGCCCAAATTTCATCCTAGGTTAAAAAGCCCAAAAGTTGAGCACATATAAATACAAAACCCTAAACACACAGAACCGGAGCTTCACGGCCAGAATAACAAGACACCATATCAGGGGAGCGAGCAAGCTTCAAAAGGGACGGTTTGGAAGGATTTTCGGCGGCTACTCCAAAGGTTTTGACGAAAAGAAGCTTGAGGAAACGCCAAAGATCTCCTCTCCAACACCGGCAACCTCTACTCTACTTTTATTTCTGTACTACTACAGATTATGTTTATAACAGCGTTTTTTTGCCTTTAACAGCGCTTCTTGAAGCGCTGTTGAAACGAGTGCTGTTGTAAATCACGAATATTTTACAGCGCGTTTTATAAAAAAGCGCTGTTGTTTATTATCGTTTTTAACAGCGCTTAAAAATAACAAAGCGCTGTTATATATATATTAACAACAGCGTTTAATAAGAAAAGCGTTGTAATTAATTGTATTTTGTACAGCGCTTATAATAAAACGTTGTCAAAGATATAAGACTTACAACAACGCTTACACGAAAAGCGCTGTTAAAAACGTTCACCCACAATCCCGCGTAAACCCAAAAACGATGTCGTTGCTGCAAAATATTACACAGCGTTTTTATTTAAGCGCTGTAAAATATTAATTATTTTTAATAATTAGAAAATTAAAATAATTCGAATATGTAATATTACAGCGTTTAAAAAAAACGCTGTAAAAAATATACACATAAAACAGCGCTTTTAAAATAAAAGTGCTGTTGTATTGTTTATAATTTACAGCGTTTTTCGTATTTAAGCGTTGTAAAAGGTACGATATTTTATTGTATATTCCTTTTTACAGCGTTCAAAATAAAAACGCTGTTAAATATTCTTTTAATAAAGCGCTGAATTTTTTATATTACGGAGATCTGAGAAGACAGTTTTGGAAAGTTAATAATATTTATAACCGCTTTAAATGGAATCAGCTTTGATTTTAAATTCTATTTATTTTTTATTTAAAGCGTAATTTTACAATGAACTTGAAATCGATTTAAACATTCGATTTTTACAAACATTAGCAAATAAAAATTATGGACCAAAACCATGGCCGTCTTGAATTTGTCTCATTGCTTGTCTTCTCATTGCTTTTTTTAATTTGTCTCATCGTTCTCGACATGTATCAACAAAAAATAGAATAGATCGAGTTAATATGAAACAAAGACGAATAACCAAAATATGAAACACAAAAGTGTTACAAATAGGTATTTATCCTTACCTGAAACGAGGAGTTGATGCATAACAAGAAGATTTGGACTGAAAATTATAACATCCGAAAGGACCAATGGTAAGTTTGAGTGAAAATTTTCAATGTAAATTTTGTAACATATTAAGATATATATAGAATGATTGTAGCGGGAAGTTTTTGCGGGTACTGAAAATTCATAAATTTTAATATTGAATATGGACTGTTAGATTCATTTAAGCAACGATTGGGATTACAATCTGCGCGAAACCGTATCGACCAATCAGGTAATTTTATATATTCAACAGCGCTTAAAAATATAAAAGCGCTGTAAAATATAAATAATTATTTTTTATTTAAAGAATTCGAATTTCTGAGAATCTTTTACAGTGCTTATAACACTTAAGCGCTGTGGTATGTTATTTACGACAGCGCTTTTACGGTATAAGTGCTGTAATAAATAGTTGTTATTTGTTTTGTTTTTTCTTCAGAATTCATTGATTATTATGAAACAAATTTAGTTGAAAGTTTGATAAATGAAGCTTATAACTCATTTACTTCAAAAAAAAATCATTTGCATTTCTCTTGTGTTTTTATTAATGAAAAGTATAGTTGATCAAAATGTACAATGTTCAACCTATTGCATAGTAGAGTGACACAGTACAAAATTTCAAATGGCAATGATTTCAAATGCTTATTTATGTTCTCATGATATTTTTATAAATAGAATGTTACCAATTCAGTTTTTAAAATTTTAACATAACACCAACCTTAAAAAAATATTACCTGATTTTTAAAACTTGAAAATAATAAAAATATATCTTTTACAGCGCTTTGATCAGGAATAGGCGCTGTTATAAATAAATCACAGCATTTATTTTAATTTAAACGCTTTGAAAACAAATTATTTTATAATTATTTTAAATATAAATTACAGCGTTTATTGTTTTAAACGCTGTTATAATTAGGGTTTGGATTGAGGGTTAGGGTTTGGGGTTCAGGGTTTAGAACCCTAATTACAACAGCGCTTTTTATAATTAAACGCTGTTATATCTAAGTCTATTATTTCAAACGATGTAATAAACATGATAAATTAGTCATAATATATACAACATCGCTTCTTTTTTTAAAGCGCATTAATAAGTTAAAAAATAGAGCAGTATTTTTATTATATTTGTTTCGAAAAATTTAAATAACACACTATGCAGTACACACTTTCATTATTGATAAATTACTCAAATAACAATAAACAGAAGCTCTATTAAAACATCATCTAATAATTTTAAATCTTCACAATCCATATTTATCTCGAATACCTGCATGAAAAAAATAAACATAAGGACAATATACAAGATTAAAATATTTAAACAATTAAAATATTTAAAGTAAGAATTTTCAACACATTAATTACCTGCTTAATTCCAAATCATAAAAAAAGTTTGATTACATCATCCCTTTATGTAGCGTGCTCATCACTAAAATCCTGTGTGAAAAAAACAAGCAAATAAGTAAATGATATATAAATCTAAACACAACTTCACAAATATATTAATGTTTTAAAAAATATTAAGAATTCTTACATTGTTTTTCAATCCATATGCCTTCATTGTGATCATCCCTTCTCTGTTGAAATTCACCAACGTCTTCGAAATTGTTTGGAATGGTGCTACAAACCGCTGCACTATCTTCAGAGTAATCATTTGTATCCATACCATCTTCGAAGAAAATATGTTGTTTTCCATGAACGACAATATATTTATGTTCATTTGTGGGATCCTTGACGTAAAATACTTGTTTAGCTTGCTCAGCCATGATGAAAGACTCGTCTTTATATCCTTCTCTACGAAAGTCAACAAATGTCATGTCGAATTCATCAATACGAACATTCGAACTATGCACCCATTATCATGAAGTTGTCCATTATTTTCTTGGACATACTTAATGTTATCTCGAACGTATCTTATGCAATAATAACCACATAAGTTCGTTCTCTCTGGTTGTTGTGGACACTACAAACGTAAAAACACATGATGTTAGTATATTTTATCCCAACTGTAATTGTAAAAATATGCTAGAAATTAAATTAATTACCTCGACTGTTATCCGACACATTGAATTTTGCCTGTAAAAACAAGTAAAAAAACAAATCATTTCAAACATATTGCATGTAAAATAATATTAATACAATAATCACTTTAAACATGAAACATAAAAGAATAAAAATAACATTTTTTATTACCTTCATATCGCTCCACACTAGGTTCTTCAACTCTTCAAGCACATGCCTCCAATTTTGATATGTAATTGGAACACGTGTTCTAGCCGCCAAACAAAGTGCACTTCTCCAAATAGATTTATTAGGACCTGTTGGAAGTCCTTTATCGGTAAACTCGATAGTGGATAAAGTATTTGATGCACTTCTCTCACAAAATTTGGTCAAATATGTAGGCCCCCCTCTTGCCTCTCTTAGATGGCGCGGAACACTCTCCCGCGTTATCACTGTTATCATTTGTGATATGCAAATTCTCTATTTCTACATATTTAACAAAATTATACATGATCAAACACAAAACAACAGTATACAAGTAGATTAATACAACAGAAAACAAATTACACAAACAAAAAATTAGGGTTTAAGAGTAAGGATTACCGTAATTGAGCTTGGGTCGGATATTGATACGGAGCTAACGGAGCTAAGTCGGAACGCAGAGCTGATGAGCGTGGGTAAAAGATTTGACACGGAGCGTAGTCGGAAATTGCAGAGGAAAGCTGGTCGGAAGAGAAAGACGGCCGGTGAAATCTGAAAAGCGGGATCTGAGAATGAGTAAAACTTTGAAGTCGGAAAATTACTAGGGTGAAAACGAATTTATTACAGCGCTTTTTATTATAAGCGCTGTGGTATACACATATTTAACAGCGCTTTTTTGAATGAGCGCTGTTAAAAGTTCATTTAAGACAGCGTTTTGTATATAAGCGCTGTAAAAGAGTTAAATTAAGACAGCGCTTATATAAAAAGCGCTGTTGTATATATTTCACTGTGAAATGTGACATTTAAGACAGCGCTTCTTATATAAAGCGCTGTTAAATTGTTTATTTAAGACAGCGCTTAAAATATAAAGCGCTGTTATTTATTTTTTACAGCATTTTTGGTCAAAACGCTGTGCTAAATGGCTTTATTACAGCGCTTTTATATATAAGCGCTGTTAAATATCTAATTTTTTTTACAGCGCTTAAATACAAGCGCTGTTGAATACATAATCTGTACTAGTTCTGTTTTGTTTATTTCCTTTCGTAGCATGACTGAGTAGTGTTGTGGTGGGAATCCTCACGGATTTCCTAGGTTTGATCTTGATGTAAAACAAATTTTTAGCATGCAATACGAAGTGTTTGATATGTTTGTTTATTCCCTTTATTTATGTTCTGATTTTTATTCGCCTAAGGAAGGAACGAGAGTTGAACTTATGTTGTTTAGAATTCTGAATCGTATGTTTAGGGCAGTGTTTTGTGTGCGAGAGTGACAAACACATATTACCTTAGGTTAACATTATTATGGACTTGAATTAACGATCAATAGACCGAGAGGTTGAGATTTTGGGATTTTTAGTTCTAAACATGATTCGATAGAGTGAGAGTTTGAGAATCGTACTTAAGTGTTGCTTCCATTCTAGAGAAGGAGCGAGAGTTGAATCTAGAATGCGCAACACAATAACCTAAGAAACGTATCATTCATGACTTCGTTTGCTTGCATCATTATCTCGTAACCTTGGAATGAAGTAGGGTTCTTGCTGCATTTAATTTCTGTTTATTAGATTTAGATAACTTAACAAAAATCAAATACAAAATCCTTATCTTTCGTAGACTTGCATTAGTGATTATAGTTAGAAAACAAGGTCTAAGCTTTTCCCTTGGGACTCGACCCTAGGTCACCCTAGAAACATATAAATTTGTTTGACATAGCGTGATTAGGATAAGTATTGATACACTCACCCTAAAAACTGCACGTCAGCCATTATGACAGTAATGCGATTGAACATTAGCTGTCGCTTAAGAGTGGAAACTGTCTCTTACATCCTATACGATCAAATGCCCGTCGTATAGGTTATGTCGCATTTGCTACGTAGTTTCGTTCTTATGCCAAACAGGCCTTAAAAATTGTCATCAGATTTTGGGACGTCCTATTTGCTGCCACGTTGATTTTGTGTTGCAATGCTGCTATACGACTATACATTAACGTCGTCGTAATATACTTAAAAGACATTTTGGAATTAATATATTTTGTTCATTAAGCTTGAACACATGTGCCTGGCTAATTTAGGTTTCCTTTTTAACCATTTGTTTGACAAATATTTATTTACCGTTTGTAGAATTGTACATATAGAACTGGTTATACCTACATGAAATAAAGATCACCCAGTGTGTTTAGTCGTATACAACTTGTTTCTTTTACCTAAGCGACACACAATTGTCCTTGTGTCTTATGTACTATGCGACCAAGTGATTCTTAAAAGACATCCAACTGTATGTCATAATAATATCGAAAATCTTTTCATGTAATTGTATTTCTTAAAATAAAGATTAGATAATCGAAGAAATACACAGCCCTGAATTAGTTTTCAACATTTAGTGCACATACGCATAAAGTACTGTCTAGCTTGTACAACAAAATGTTTTTTCTCCAAAAAGGGCCTAGTTACACTAAACAAACTTAATATCAAAGCATGATATGAATCCAAGCTGCACAAGATTCATTATGTTAAGCTGCCTCCATCACTCGCAGCACATGCACCCATTGCCACACCATTTGCAATTGCTCCTCTCACCAAGTCTTCAAGGGCACGAATTCTTTGCTCAAATTGGGCTTCCTTGGCAGCAGTATCAGCTTCTTTCGCAGCAGCTTCAGCTTTAACTCTCTCCAACCACTAGTACAGAATAGTTATTTAACAGCGCTTGTAAATAAGCGCTGTAAAAAAACACATTTTTAACAGCGCTGAAATTAATAAGCGCGGTTGTAAGGTAAATAAAGACAGCGTTTTATGAGAAAGCGCTGTTAAAAGTTTACTACATCGCTTATTCATATAAGCGCTGTCTAAAGTTCTACTTTTAACAGCGCTTTTATTAATAAGCGCTGTTGAAAGTATAATTTTAGACAACACTTATATGAAAAGCGCTGTTATTACTATACGACAGCGCTTTTATTATAAACACTGTGTAAATTAAGACTTTCAACAACGCTTATTAATTAAAACGCTGTTATTACTACATGACAACGCTTTTATTATAAGCGCTGTCTAAAAATAATGAATGTGTGTACTGCAAAATTTTAATTAAATTTTTTGAAACAAAGTAAAAATAATAATGCTCTGGTTTTGGAACAAAATGGAACGACGAGGTGCATTTAATATGATGTTGGACTGATATCACCCCAAAATAATGAAGGTGCACGTTAGAGGTGCATTTTAGCAGTTTTTGAGCTCCTGGTTTCGAATTGGGCCTATATTACCTCATTTCGAAGAGAACGACGAGCCCGTCAGATTTATGGGCAAATTCGGTCGTTTACTATTTTATTTCGAATTTTTAGTATTTTTCAATTATTTTCGAATATTTTATTATTTTCGTTTTAGAGTTTTGTTGTTTCCCTATATAAGAAAACTTAGTTATAATTGTTAAGACAATTGATTTTGAAGTTTAGTTGGATATGGTAATTTTTATCTGATTGCTAAATGCATTGTGTTGTTTATTTAGAACATTAGGATGGCATGTATTTTTATGATATAGACCAATCCTATCGCATGATGGTATGTATGCTTGAGAGAGATGGCATGTATGCTTGGGAGGGATGACATGTATGCTTGGGAGGGATGGTAATATTTTGTCCAAGTGTTGGCAACTATTGTGCTTAGAGGTGTATATATTATGACTAATTTATCATGTTTATAACATCGTTTCAAATAATAAACTGATTTATAACAGCATTTAATTTAAAAAACCGCTGTCATAATTAGGGTTCTGAACCCTGAACCCCGAACCCTAACCCTTAATCCGAACCCTAATTATAACAGTGTTTAAATAAATAAACGCTGTAATATATATTAAAATTAATAATAAAATAATTTCTTTTAACAGCGTTTAATTGTAAAAAAGCGCTGTCGTAATTAGGGTTCTAAACTCTGAACCCCGAACCCTAACCCCTAAATCCAAACCCTAATTATAACAGCATTTAAATAAATAAACGCTGTAATATATATTAAAATTAATAATAAAATAATTACTTTTTACAGCGTTTAAATTAAAATAAACGCTGTAAATTTATAATTAATAATTTTAAATCAAAAAAATGTATATATGACAGCACTTATTTCTTGTAAAAGTGCTGTAAAAGACATCTTTTTAATATTTTTAAGTTTTAAAAATCAGGTTATATATTTTAAAGGTGTTGTTAAGTTAAGAATTTATACGCATCATACCATTTCGAGACAAGTGAATAAACATTTCGTCTAATGTAATCTCTCCTCTTAGGAACCGACATCATCGACATGGACACGGATATATAATGTCATTGCTATTATCTTTCACAAAGTCAAGAAAATTTAAAATCCCCATAATATATAGATCATCAGACCTTGTTAAATTCATCCAACTTTTATCCATGTTTATGTCACGACCCAAAACTAAAGATCGAGACCGGCGCAAGACCAACGGTCAAGCAAGCCTCAGAAATTATCAATTTCATATTCAATAACAGTAATAACTAAAAATGAAACAGTATAGCGGAAGCAAATGAGTAAACAGACTCTGTCACTAGACTCTGAGTACAACGGAGCAATACTAGCTAAAATAGAAAATGTCTAGAACAGGAGAAATAAATAAGGAAGACTACTGTGATGGCACCGTACGTCAAATGTAAGCTC
Source organism: Sedum album (assembly GCA_006409495.1). Lineage (NCBI taxonomy): Eukaryota > Viridiplantae > Streptophyta > Magnoliopsida > Saxifragales > Crassulaceae > Sedum > Sedum album. The sequence goes on from QZGG01001644.1 coordinate 20,265, forward strand.
CTCAGCTACGACTGATGATGAATCTCGTACTAGCACTATCACTTATCTGTAAAAAAAATAAGGGAAAATAATGGGGTGAGTCAAAAGACTCAGTGAATACATAACATACTTTATTAACGTTTGGTTTACGTTCTTTAATTCATTTTACTCATATTTTTCATATCACATACTCAAATATACATATACAGATAATGATGCATAATGCGTGTATGCAAATGTATGTCATGTCTGTGGGCAGTCGTCACTGCCGGTCCGGACCATCATATCAGAGTGCGGGTCATACCGCCATATCATATCTTCGTGCTTCGCCCCACGGAGGGCATCACGCCAATCACCACCATATCATCGTGCTTCGCCCCACGGAGGGCATCACGCCAATCACCACCAGATCAATATGCATGTCGTGTCGTGTATGTAATGATGCACATATATCAATTCATATCATACAAGTCATATCATACAAGTCTATATATACGTTCATATCATTTATCATTTCATATATCATATCAATCAAGCCATCACTCAAACATTTACTTAGTCTACGAAAATAAAATATATTATATACTCACCAATATCTCAACTAAAGCCTTTAAACTCACTGCTTTCTCATTCCACTGACTATTTGCTTAGTACCTGAAATCAGTACATCATCGTTATTCACTTTCGAGGATCATTGCACGGTTCCATGCCACATCTTTTTACTACGATCTTGTACTTGGCTTCACACTTGTCACTGCTACATTCATTTTGTACTGATGACTAGATATATTGCTAGGTTGCAAAATACCACTCTTAATATCTAATTTCGTTAACTGAATCATAAAGTTTGAATGCCAAATGATAAAATCATCACTCTTGATGTTGCCATCATTTCATCAGAGTTTTGAACTAAGATCATGTTAAAAGTAACACAGTCAAACATTGCTTACCTTGTTGTTTCTTTTGTCATCTTTACCTTCGGAGTAATAATCCTTCACCAACTTCTTTCACTACAAATACCTGCATATACTCTCGTGATGATATGTTCTGGTGTCTTATCTTCTTTGTTAAATTTCCAACACGTTTACAGATGAATTCTAATCAAGTCACCACTTACCTGTGTATCAATGCCTTGACTACTTACCACGTTCTACCATAAGGTGAGTTTTCCCTTTTGATCAACACATGGCGTTATCAAAAAAATCAGATCTTGTCTTTCCTCCATGAAAACTTGTCCACTCAATCAGATTGATTCAGTCCTCCGTTCCAATCCCAAGTCATCCTTTTTGATGTTGTCTGTCGTACTTTTTAAATTTATTTAAGCCAATGTTGTTAGCTAATTTTTCTCCAACTTCTCCCCTTAATCCCTTATCACACGTAGTCTACTCAACTGCTTAATAAAATATTAATATCCATTTCAAATATAATATATTTTAATATGTATTTATTTTTAATGGATATAACATTCTACCCTCCTTTAAATAAAATTCGTCCTCGAATTTAAATGTCATTATTTGAACTAAACAAAATGAGGGTCTCTTTCATTCGAGCCATTTTTAGATTCTCATGTGACTTCAACTTTCGTATGATTTGTACACAACACTGACTAACGATATATCTCTTACAAGACATTTTTTTATATGTCCAGAATAGCAATAGGTAGCTCATCAAAAGCCAACTTGTCGTCAATCTGAAGTGTCTCGTGCTCCTAAATATGACTAGGATCTGATACATACTTTCGCAACATCGAAACATGAGACAGAGGATGAACACTACTCAACTCTAGCAGTAAAGCAAGTCTGTAAGCAACGTTCCCAATACGTTCCAAGATCTCAAAAGGCAAAAAAAACAAGGGTTGAGCTTTCCCTTCTTTCCGAACCTCATAACACCTTTCATAAGTGAGACTCTCAAGAAAACATGATCTCCAACAACGAACTCTAGCTCTCTATGTTTCGGATCTGCATAAGACTTTTGGCGACTCTCCGCACCTAACAATCTCTCCTTAATCTTTTGAACATTTTCATTCGCTTCTTGCAATAAGTTGGGAACCACTAACTTGCTCTCGCGCAACTCAAACCAACCGATTGGTGATCCGCATCTTCTACCATACAAAGCCTCAAATGGAGCCATCTGAATACTGAAATGATCACTATTGTTGTATGCAAACTCCAACAGCGATGTGTACTGATCCTAACCACCTCTAAAAATATGTTGCAAGCTCTCATCATATCCTCCAAGGTTTGAATCGTCCTTTTGCACTATTTATTTGTGTGAGAATGAAGTATAGTTTTCATAAGCAACTTGTTCCCCAGGCCCCCTAAACCGATCTCAGAAATCTAGAGCTAAATTGTGATCCACACTTTAAAATACTATATACTAATACCTCATGAAGACGCACAATCTCATCATTGTAAAAATATGCATATTGCCGAATAACTAGTCTTTAACATGACAAGGTGTGCTGACTTAGTGAATCTGTCCACTACCATACATATGAATCAAAATCTCTGCTAGTACGCCGAAGACAAGTAATAAATTTCATAGGGATTTGTTCCCACCTCAACTCAACAATCTCAATACTCAAATGCAATCCAACAGGTCTCTGGCTTTCAGCTTTCACCTACTAACAAGTCAAACTCCTCTTAATAATATTAACAATGTCCTTTTTCATTCCACCTCACCAGTAAAACTCTCAAAGATCTCGAAACATCTTATTTGAACCAAGATGCATGACATAAGGAATAGCATATGCTTTACTCTATTTTTTTTTCCGCAGCCCACATACTTAGGTAAACGTAGTCGATCTTGAAATTAAAGAAATCAACCATCGCCAATCTGAAAGTCTTTGTGCTTTTTTCCTTTAACTTCAGAAATCAAATGACTCTTAGAGTCCTTAACTTAGCTTCCTGAATCCTAATGTTCTATGTTGGAAAACTCGCATGTACATGAAAACCTTTTTATTGCAATTTTTAGTACCCTCATCAATCACGCAATTCAACTACTTAACCAGTGTTCTTCTTTTTTTCTCTAAAAATGTATGCATCAAACTATCCAAATTCTTTTTGACTTATAACATCAACAACAAACATAGTCTTACTCAGCTGAAATGGTCATACTCATTCAACAACTCACATTATCTACTCTTTCAATGGTTTATCTTCTAACTGAAAAAATATACCACAAACTTTTATTATCTACAAATAAATCAAATGATTTCCTATATAATTAGTGCCACCACATCTTCTGTACATACACAATTGCTGCTGACCAAGATCATGCACGGAATTGTTATATTCTCATGCTTTTCAATTAACGAGCAACCCATCCATGTTATACAAATCCACACTCTTATTCAACTCTCGAAGCGTCAAAATAAACTATGAGTCTGTAGAATAATCAAAATCAGGGATGTCCTTCTGGCCTCCTACAATTCCTGAAAACTCTTCTCAGACTTTGCTGACCACACAAACTTTAATCCTTTTTCGAACAAGATGAACTATGAGTGAAGATATACGAATCAAGTACTAAACAATGAAATATCCATTTAAGTCTGAAATAACGAATCTCTGCAATGAAAGTAGGTACATTCCAATTTCCAGATGTCGTTTTTTTTGAAAACACCCTTCGATCATCAATATAATTGCACTCATTTAAGTCCATTACATACTCCGGTTGTATGATATTCAACTGTTCGATCTAACAAAAATTCAAATTTTTACAAGGTCTCAGTACTAATTGTCTTTCTACGCTTTCACTATGCCCTTTCTCCTTTGTCCAAATACTAATCTTATTTTTTGTTACATGTCCATACAAATAGAAATCTCACTTAATCAATTTGTCGCAAATGCAATACTTTTACCAAATTGAACTTTACCATACTAAAGTGTCAATCCTAGTCAAACATCTTCTATCTGATTCAGCAAACTAAACAAATTATAACACCAAGTAATTAGAGTGTCAATTGCCAACTTAACTAGCAAATAATATCCAACTATAATGTCGATATTTGTCATTTCCATGAAATACTTCTTCCTTGGACTGTGTTTTAAAACTACTAAAATCCCCTTTTTTTAATGGGTTTCCTTTTGCGTTTTTTTGTAGAGTTTCAATCATTAACACCATGATTTTTTTAAGATGATAACAATAACTAAGCCATCTGAGAAACCTTAATATTTGCCACATTTAAAGTCAATCTATGACACTATAACTTACTATATTGTCTGTCTCATGAGAAATGTCCATTTATCATTCTCTTTTATATCTTGAACATCTCTATCGCTCTTTCATACAAAAACGTCCATAACCCTTGAGAAATTAATAAACTGGATGCAGAAATACTCCAAATGAAATGCTTACTTTAGATATGAAACTTTTGATGTGCCTCTCCTCTGTTGGTATCTAATAACGAGAAATGCTAATCACTTGTAAACTTATTGAATTAATCTGTGATGCTCGTATTATCCTGCTTCAACATCTTGGACTTATGCGCAAGTCACTATGACGCTGTCGAGTAAAAGTCTATCCAGGGATAAATTCTCAAATTCATTCTACTCCATAGGGGGTTGTTCAATACTTCTGTTTCTAATTGAAATTTCAAATAACAGTATGTCACTCTCTCTGACCTGAACGAAGCCAAATCTACCAAACTTGAAATCAGATAATGCAATACCGAAACGATGTTGTGTTTGCTCAATAAATGATCAAGGGTCCTTGAATTCACCGGGGGTAAAAAGTCAAAGGTTACTGTAGTAAACGCGTTTTGTTCTTACACATATAATTACTCTTCGCAAAATTCTTTGTTCTCGTACATCTTTATAAATGTCCTCATAATTTATAGTGTACTAGTTTTAACCGGTATTGATATTATTTTTCTCAATATCCACAAGTGTCGCAACTTCCCTCTTATATTCTCTTTTTTTTATATCGATTACTCTACTCTCATATCACATTTTTCAATAAAATTAACTAGCCCTTTCGATGCCATCGCAACCTAATAGGATAATTTCGAGCGATGAGACGAGAATCAGAAGTTTAATAAAAAAAGAAGTTCCTAAAGGTCTTTGCAGAACGTTGTTTACGGAAATGGCGCGCTTCACCTCCGTAATCAAAATTCTACTTAGTCCTAGCTCCGTGTACTGAAAGAAAGAAACCTAAGCTCTGACTACCAACTTTGTCACGACCCAAAACTAAAGATCGAGACCGGCGCAAGACCAACGGTCAAGCAAGCCTCAGAAATTATCAATTTCATATTCAATAACAGTAATAACTAAAAATGAAACAGTATAGCGGAAGCAAATGAGTAAACAGACTCTGTCACTAGACTCTGAGTACAACGGAGCAATACTAGCTAAAATAGAAAATGTCTAGAACAGGAGAAATAAATAAGGAAGACTACTGTGATGGCACCGTACGTCAAATGTAAGCTCCTCAGCTACGACTGATGATGAATCTCGTACTAGCACTATCACTTATCTGTAAAAATAAGGGAAAATAACGGGGTGAGTCAAAAGACTCAGTGAATACATAACATACTTTATTAACGTTTGGTTTACGTTCTTTAATTCATTTTACTCATATTTTTCATATCACATACTCAAATATACATATACAGATAATGATGCATAATGCGTGTATGCAAATGTATGTCATGTCTGTGGGCAGTCGTCACTGCCGGTCCGGACCATCATATCAGAGTGCGGGTCATACCGCCATATCATATCTTCGTGCTTCGCCCCACGGAGGGCATCACGCCAATCACCACCATATCATCGTGCTTCGCCCCACGGAGGGCATCACGCCAATCACCACCAGATCATATATGCATGTCGTGTCGTGTATGTAATGATGCACATATATCAATTCATATCATACAAGTCAATCATACATCATATATATACGTTCATATCATTTATCATTTCATATATCATATCAATCAAGCCATCACTCAAACATTTACTTAGTCTACGAAAATAAAATATATTATATACTCACCAACCAAATTCCTCCTTAGTTTGAATCCTCGTATCAGATCAAACACTTCGATTGGGATGACCGATCACCACACCTAGTACAGGCATACAAATTAGGTTAATGTATCTAACCCTTAAAGTCTCCCCTTAACTTAATGCAACACTTTCACAGGAGTCGCTATCATTAGTCATTTAAGTAATATCCATTAAGATTGTAAACGTCCTTTTAAATAATTGTGTTGATCGAACTCAGGAACACAATGGATTACTATCACCAACTTGCATATATTTATTTATGAACTCCAAATTCAGGGGTGTATAATTCTATCCAAGTGTCCTTCTAGCCTTACTGCAACCAATCATATCGTTCCATAGTACATGTTAACATGTATCTTTTTCACCTCACCTATCTCAACACTAAAGCTCATGCATCTCAGTGCATTTAACAGCGTATTCACTTACCTTGTGCAGTCCCCACTTTTGTCAAATCTCAAACTCCTACTAAATAATCGAAGACCTCAATCCCAAGTTGCCGTCACAGTTGTGAAAATAGTGTTTTGATATCCTGCATTTGCCCTACCCACACGTTCCTTATAAGAGTTTGTTTATATGCAGTTGAGATTTGAGTGGCTTATCCTCACTTCCTCACACGACTAAGTCTTATCTCCATCCCCTTTTTACCTAATTTTATTTATTCTTTCCAAACTATTATATATAATTTAATAAAATCTCGATATAACAAGTTAAGTTTGGTTGATATTCCGTGTTGTTCAAATTAGAGACCTTTAAGGCAATTTTGGAGAAAAAAATCTGGAAATTAAATTTATCGGCTAAGATTAAGCTGTTTGCATGGAAATTGTATCACAACAGAATTCCACTTGCACAATATATGACTATAAAAAATATCCCTACTAAGCCGGCTTGAAGAATCTGTGGGTACATTCAGGAAGATTTTACGCGTTTATTTTTTGATTGATGGTGGTCATTGGCGGTATGGAGTTTGATTGGTCTTTATTGTGTGTTCGTCGAGAGACAAATGGTTTGGCAGATAGTCTTACATAAGAAATGTTTGTATGATAATATTTGCCACAATGCATGTCCTAGATTTATAGATGAATTGTTGCAGGCAGTGTTTTAAAAACCGACCATTAACCCAGTGAAGGTAGTGGATCAATGGGTTAAAGTTTCAATCGAGTTGAACCGTGGGTCGATGCATATTTAAATTATAAATATATTTAAACAGACTTTGAAAATAATTAATTTAAATATATGTATAAATTTATAAATATGTATTATATATCCAATATAAAGCAATAAGAGTATATAGGTGAGTTGATTAGTATGTTGATTTGGTTAGATGTAGATCTTAAGTTCAAATTTTGAAATTGTTTAATTTTATAAATTCTTAATCAGCTCGATTCAACCAACGATTTTATTTGATCGAGTTTGACCGGTTCAATTACAGAATCGAGTTTACAACCAATCTGATCCGATTTACCTACCGATTCACGGTCGAACCGATTGAACCGTTCGGGTCGGTTCGGCTTTTAAAACACTGGTTGCAGATTGTTTAGTCCTTTCATCTAAAAAAAGGGTTAATTGCCCCAAACCACCCATAAAATACACGTTTTCCCCGAAACCACCATTAAAATAATTTCTTTCCAGAAACCACCCCTCCGTTATACATTTTTCCCAAGAACCACCAGCCGTTAACGCTGTTAACTTTTCCGTTAACAGCGCACTTTAATGAGTGGTTTTAGGAAAAAAAATAACATTTTATGGGTGGTTCAAAAGAAGTCTAAAAATAATTGTGAGTATAATATTTATTTAACATAAAATTAAAAACAATAGGTAATAAAATTATACATTTAAATTTTTTTGTTGTTTACAATATTATGATTGAATGTCAATTATAGTTTTATTAACTTTTGAAAATATTTTAGCATATATAAACTCTATAAAATTATTATATAAGACATACAATTTTTTATTAAAATCAAAGGACGACATACAATCAAACACTAATTTAAAAAAGAGAAAATTATTTAAAACCACCTTTATGTTTGGTGTATTTTGACAAAACCACCAATATAAAAATTATTTTCTGCAAACCACCAGTATACTACCATTTATTGCCAGAACACACCTTTTGTTTTAAGTTTTCTGTTAAAATTTTATTTAATTATGTCTAAGCAACACAAAACATAGGAAAAAATGAAATTACTAAAAGAACATCAAATGCAAATATTTCATCACCAGGTGTACCTTTTAAATAATTTCTCAAATGAAACAACTGCAAAACACAAAAACAGACTTTTTTCTCAAATTAATGACAACCAAAATGAGATTGAATATTCACACAAAACTTGTTTGATCTGATTGACTTCATGCACCATTACTCTGTTGAATTGAGTGTGAATATCCAATCTCATTTTGGTTGCCATTAATTTGAGAAAAAAGTCTACTTTTGTGTTTTGTAGTTGTTTCACTTAAAGAATTATTTAAAAGTTCCACGTGGTGATGAAATGTTTGCATTTGATGTTCTTTTAGTAATTTCATTTTTTCCTATGTTTTGTGTTGCTTAGACATAATTAAATAAAGTTTTAACAGAAAACTTAACACCCTTAACAAAAGGTGTGTTCTGACAATAAATGGTAGTATACTGGTGGTTTGCAGAAAATAATTTTTATATAGGTGGTTTTGTCAAAATACACCAAACATAAAGGTGGTTTTAAGTAATTTTCTCTTTAAAAAAGTATATTAACTTCATATTACTCGGCACTCTTACGTAGTTTAAATTACATCTCTTCTTGGGAAAATTGTATAACGGAGGGGTGGTTTCCGGAAAGAAATTATTTTAAGGGTGATTCCAGGAAAAAATTTTATGAGTGGTTTGGAACAATTAACCCTAAAAAAAATTGATTCTCAATACAATGCACTCTCATTTTCTTCATTCTTTTTTTACAAAAATTTCCAACACCTCTTGTTCAAAAAACTGGCGTGTTCAACAAATTACGCAGCATTCAATTGTAGATGTTTTTTACCTTACAAACTGTTGAATGTATTTCATAAAAAATTCATATTGCAATTATTCAAGCAAGCATTGTAGAATTGAGCACTGAGCCAAATAACATGTGCAACTTGTTTCCTTGTCTACACGACACCCATAGCTACTGCCTGAATTTGAACTTTTACATCATGAAAAATAACTTGATAGGTGGCTTGAGCTTTTACAAATACAATCATTGACACAACAATTGTTTAATTACAGATGCACACAGGGATAAATATGCCCACCCAGTACAAATCACCATAGCCGTGGTAGGCATGTATGTAATATCTTGTCTTTAAATAGATAGAGAGAAACTTCTCTGGGGTGCAATTTGATGATTTATTTCCCAAGAGGCTGCCTGCTGATATTCTGAGGCTTCTATGAAGGGTAGTGATATCTCACGGATCATTAGATCACCACAGAAAGGGCACTCACTGGCAATGGCATCATCTAGCTGAGAGCGGATCTGTTTCGTCGTGTCATATGGGACATGTCAGAATGCTCGTTATGATGTGATGCAAAGCAGAAATAATTGACAAACCAGAACCTTTAGTCTACTGCATTATATAGCTAGAAACTAAAAAATACCTTATCCACTGAGCTCAAACTAGTCACGGTGTCATCCTCTATGCTACCATTTGACAAAAGTCTTGAATCATCCCCCATCAGTGTCAGCTGCTTTTGCAAATCTAAAATGTGTTCAGCCTGCATATTTATAAAGGAATTTTAACAAACATTGTTAGGGAGTAGGAAATATAGAATATTATTTTGTTATTGAACCTTGAAAGGACTTGTGGAACATCATCCTGACAGCTCGAGGTGAGACCATATAATTTAGTAGCAGTTGAGTTTTAACATTGAATTTGAATCAATGGTATCTATGGAATCTTTCTAAGTTCACTGTCTAATTATTACAGCACTCGGCCATTCTATTATTCCTTTCAACAGTGGCAGCATTTTACATAGTGCACAAAACATATGATAAATAGAAAAGTACCTGAGCATGGGTAGTACACTGGGTTACATGGGCAACAAGGCATTCCGCATGGAAGGAATGGCCACATGGAAATACATAGAAGGGAGCCATTTGTCCAACAGACATATAACCCCTGGTACGATAGTCTCCAACATTCAAAATTTTGCGGCGACATACCTATTATTTCACAATGGAACAATGTTAGTCTTTCACTAGCACAAAACAAGTCAGAAACAACTTAACAAATAGATGTATGGTCCGAGGGTACTGAAAAGTAACAAGGTTCGATTTATACCCCACATTCTTCATCACGGTCAACAACTGCGTATCTTTGGGCAAGAGCACTTATATCATTTCTGATATTGTCGGCACCATGGGTAGCATCATTCATTTCCTCTTTCAGCTGCTCAATCTGCTTGTTGTAGTCTTCCAATGACGAACAAATCGCTTCCTATTGATAAACATATTTCATCCAAATAATGGTAAAATGAATCTATAAACATTGCAGAATCTCTATCTAGTAAAACATTTTTCAAATAAAAGAAAATAGGAGCACATGCTCGGGAAACACATTAACGTTTTCTTGACTACTTATGTTCCAACATGGACCCCTGCTCCAGCTTCACAAGACCTTACTTTCTTGTTTTAAATAATGCATTTTGTTTTCTATCAACAAGATTGTTCACATTAATCATTGCTTTAAACATTTTTGGATGGATTGAAACTGAATTTTCAGTAATAACTGACCAAAACAGATATTTCATTCAGCTCCAGTTTCTAGTCAAAATAGTTTCTCATTTACATTTCACACGACTACAGCCTATTTATTCTTAAAAAGGGTGATCTTTGAAAAACAATTCTTCGATGCTGTTAGACAGTATGTAAATGTAATATATCTAACCCAAGTGTCATATCCCATTTGTCAGTGAAATCATGGATGTTATATCACGGAGAGAGTTATAGTAACCAAATTTAAGGTCTGACCTTAAAATCGTCAATCAGTGCGAAATCCGGGAAGAATGGAAGTATATCCTCTATCTTCAGTAGACCATCAGTTTCCTTGAGAAATGCTATTGCCTTCCTTATGTTTTCTCTTTTAGTTCCCTTTTCCTGTTCAACCACATGTTTGGCAATCATCAGCCATAGCTTCTTCCTTAAGTCTTCGTCGTCCTCAACCTTGTCTGCTTCTGCCTTTGCAAGCTCAGTATCTACCTAAGCACCGTTAAATAGAAGGTAATTGTAATGTGCAACAATCATAGAGTTCCACCAGTTAGAAATAGATTTTGCTAAAAATAAGCTAAGAGGGTCAGTTCAGCTCCTAATAAACTCTCTCCGCTCATGGATACACTAAGATAAACAAATAGACATCACTAAACTAACAACATTCCTTGAATACTTTATTGTATGAAAGCTAAATCCCGAACTATCAGAACTGACAAAGTAAACTCATATAGTAATTTAATTACCTGCAGAGCTAGAGCTACAGCTTCTTCATGCATGGACATCATGCTATATATGTGAACACATGCTCGCATTCTTTTCTCTTTGAGGCACAGGCGCAAAGCATACTTAGGGTCATAGAAAAACTCAGGTCCATTCGCTCGTCCTTTTCCAAACTTGTATTGTAAGAATCGTAATAACGCACTATCATCCTCCTGGTTGTCAGCAAAAGATCAGAAAGAATCCGCGTATATAATATTATTACCAAGATCAATGTTATATGATTTTCGTCATCATCATGACCAGAAAGGTACAAATCCAACCTGTTTGGCGTACAACGAGAGAAGCAAATTATGGACACCAGGATCCTCATTAAGCAAATGCTGAACACAGAACTCTAAATATTTAATAACCTCATGGGCTTCATTCCTGCACAAGTAAAACCAAGAGCATATGTGTCATAAGCATAATTAGAAGCTCTGCATCAGGAACTTGTACTACAGCAATCATGAACATAACTCTAAACAGACAAGTACAGCTGCACTAAAGCATATGTGAGTGCACTGAAGAAAGAGATGTGTTTGATAAATAACAAACAGAAACAAAGTTGGAACATATTTAGAAAAGCAAAGACTTAGTATTCACATCTATAAATGTAACAGGAGTAAAATTACTTGGAATGAGGCTCATTTGAATAACGCATCATTGCAGGGATGAGTTTCCTTGGGTTCAAACTTTTTGTGTTCATCCATGACTCCACAGTTTCATAAGCATCCAACATGATAAGGTCTGGGGCAAATTTGTACTGCATTGAAATGAAGCCTGTCATGTATTGCAAATGTGATTGGTGTATTCACAACTAGAATTTAATATCCACCTGAAGTTCTATAGAGACAGAAGGCTTTTGTAAAACTTCCAATGCCTTCTTTGCTTCTCCTTGCTGAGATGAGAAAATAGAGAGAGAAAGAGTCTATCAGAGCCCCATATAGTTTCTTGAACTCAACTTTTTATATGAATATATTACTTAAATACTCTTTAGAGACTTTAATGGATAATCAAGTTATTGGTGGATTTGTTATTTATTTCATAGCTTTCTGTTCCTCAAAATTCATATACATTTATTTGTAAACTTCTGTTAACAACAACAATAAATTGCTACATATTTTCTAATTGATGCAATCTAACTGGCCCAAAGCCTTCTCAAACTGTTTCTTACTTCATAGAAGGTATTTATTTTTGCATAAGACGCGGTCAAATAATCTGTTTCTATATACATGACAGCTAGATGGTTAATGTATAAATAACAAGATATTACAGATCATATAGTTTAGGAAAGTTAGCTAGACGTAATTGAATGTACATCCTACAACGGCAATGAAAAAAGTATTCACTCCTATTATTTCAGTTATAGCATCAATATATGATTCGCCTTTAGAAATATGCCTTAACATGCTCTGAAGGAATACTGGTTACACAGTAACCAAAGTGGAAGCAAACTCTATAAAATATTAGCCATTAGAAATATGCCTTAACATGCTCCGAAAGAAGACGTTATACAAGCCAAATCAAAAATATATTACACAAATTTAATAACCAGTAAACATCACCTGAATGTAATGGTGAACAACAATCTCATATTGCTCTTTCAGACTAGCAAAATAAACCAACTCTTCGACTCTTCCATAACTGCAATTAAATGGACAAATAGTTTATGTATACAACAGCCCAAATATGTATTACAAAATACTCTGCTTCAAACGGAATACTATTGATACCTTACAAATGAAAATGACAATGATGAACCACTATAACTAAGAGATACAAAGTACCTTTCCAAAAGTTTCATAGTGGTTGCTTCATCCAGCACAGCTTTGCAGTCACTCAGGAAAGCACGAAAATCACGGATAATGGACTGGTACTCTGAGTCACCGTCCTTTGTTGTGGTGTCATCCTCCAGAAGCAGCCTATTGATCTGTTTAGAGGTCAGAATTACCAAACAGATAGAGTAGATACCCAGGTTCTTGCCACAATCAGGATGAAAAAAGAAGAAGAAAATGCATCTCTAAAAAATTGCTTGAATGTGTATCATAATATTCGTGCATACGATAATATTGGATGAAGCAAAGACATCAAGCTGAATAGCTTTCATGAGCTGCTTGTACAGACAGTGCAGATTGCTTGCAAAAGTAGACAAATAGCACCCATGACCTATATAAATACAACACCTGAACCAATTTTGGTTTATATAAAAAATGATGGATAAAATAGGAATCATAGTCTCATATTTTTACTGACAGTTCCCTTTTATTATTGCCTTTAAATAACAAATGTGATGGGAAAGCAAAGACAAAATGAACATAATTTCGGTGAAATGGATAAGAGCACTGTAAATGACAGAACTGTGCATGAGCAAAAGACCTTGTCAAGATACAGCTCTGTTGCCCATGTGCAAATCATTGTTATTTGGCATTTGTCATCCTTCGCAATATTATCAATCTTCTGTAGCAAAAAGGTTCTAAGAGCATCCTGAAAAATCAAAGAGTAACATCTAAGTGAGAAAGACAATATAGCATTGCACCAAAAGTTGTACGAACATATTTAATTTTACACACAATTATAACTGGCAGAAATGCCTACATCAAATCAAAGATATGTTGCAGTGTACTATTATCAATGCGATTTGAGGGGACACATATAGCAATACCTGCTCGTTAATGCTTATAAACTTCAGTGTGATCTCTTCGAAGGACAATACATAATTGATCTGTCAAAATAATTCCTCAGTCAAATATGTCTGTCTACTAAATGAAACAACAGAATTAAGTTAGATGGTGAAATGAATTAACGAACAATGTGAAAAGAAATGAAAGACTAAATGTAGCATTCTTAAACTGTCCTACAGTCAATAATATTTATCTCGCAAATTCTCATTGCTTGAAAATTAGTTCGATATTCATTGCTTTCATTTTGACTTAAAACCAGCTAACCTATTATTCAGTTTACCAAGCAGCCTGGGCAGATTATGCACACAGAGAGCTTGAGCCAAGACAGACAAAGAATACCAGAGACTGGCATACGATGAATTGCTGGGATTTCGTCATTTTACATCACCAAGTGAAAAAATAACTTACTTTTGCATAAAAAAATGCTGCCCTATCGAACTCTTTGGCTAAGAAAGCAGCTTCTGCCTGCAAACAAGTAATCATAATAATTAGCACAGAAAACTTTTGAATATACTGTGTTATGAATCTTATGTCAAATGACATGTATTCAAATCAATGGTTTTGACAATCATCAACATATCATGTACACTAGTTAGCGTTATAAGGTTTCACCTGTGCTAGATGAACTTGGTCCTTTTGAAATTGGTCACGGCAATTTTCTAATGCACCAGCATAATCTTTCATATTTAGGTACACTCTCCACATATCTCGTCCTTCTTCTTGAACAGAAACCTGCAATATATTCCAGAATCAAGAGAATTATGTTTAGCAAACTTGCCGCTCAACCAAATCGTTGCCGGACAAAGTAACCTAGCTACCCTCCACGCAGTTTATAGGTTATCATTTTATACAAGTACATTCACATATAAATTCAGATTTATACTCTAAATGGTTACGCTAAGTAGACTGGCAATTGTCGAGACACTGAGTTAACCGAACAGTAAATGTCATCACATTTGAGGGGTGAAACAAACAATCAGGTTCATGGTAAACTTCCAATCAACTAATTAGTGAGCTACTCAGGGGTGATAACTTCATCCTTTATAATACAAGTCCACAATAAGTTAAAAACTTTTAACTAAATATGTATGAGCATGACCTGAAAGATGGTGTTCTGGTCATATGCATAGATATATCCGGCAGATGCGTCACTGCATAATCCAATGATACCCCTGCTGACTGAATCTGATGTTTGGTCAAATTGAAGCTCTTCTACAATCTGTTCACTTATTCTATTTACGACCTGTACAAAAAGACATGAAGTTTGCAGTGAGCTAAAAGCGATAATTACTTCAAAAACACGGAGAAGATGTCACAAGCAGCGAATTAATCTTCGCCTACTACTGTTCTACTATTTTACTTCTTGAATATTGCAAGTAAATAATAGTTGCAGGTTATTTTATTCTTTTAATGTGCATCCAACAATAAAAGACCAAATAAGTTAGCCATCAGCCAATATAATGCATAATCATAGTAAATGTACCTTGACTTTATTCCCTATCAGAAGCAGGAAGTGAAACTCCGAAACTGCCATCGAAGTAGGTTTTACAGCTTCAGTCCCATCACTAAGTTTTGAGTAGTCTAATAGTGCTTTGTTCTCAACAAAATTTTCATCTCCGTTTGGTGAACTTTATTTAGGAAAAGCACAACGTAAGGACATGCGCCGATACAGAGCAAAATAAAGTTTTCTCGTAAGGTTGTTAATTCAAAATGAAAAAGTAAACCTATACCTACGCTGGGCTCCAAAATTTAAGCCACCGTGATAGATACCTGCTCCAGACAACCATGCAAAATGCACAGCTCTTCTCTGCTTAATATAGAAATGCAGTTCACTGCAGTAAACAGAGAAAATAGATAAAGCGTGCTACAAAATCATGGATCCTGGTATAACTTTGGTGGAGAGAATTGTTCACAACAAGTCAAATGTGTGAGTATGAACTTCCAAGATTTACTTTTCCATGAATTTAGACTTGCCTGTTAGGGATCTCACCAGGAAGTTCCATAAAATGCACTGCACGTTCTAGGTAACTCGTGAAAACAGTCTACAAAATGCCATGTTACCAAAGCCAAGAGTTAGACTTGAGTTACCAAACTAGAGAGATGCACGTATATGTTTCCACATTTCTTGTTCTCATTTAACGAACCACACAAATGCACGTATATTTTGAAAACTACTCTATTGTTGGATGAGTTGTCTATTCTATCATGCTCAAAGATACATTAAAGAAACTACAAGACCCCAACATATTATTAGTGATTTACCAACTCAGACTTTCCTCAACCGTGAGAAAAAGGTCCTTCAAAATGAATGAGATGAAAAACACCAATGCAAAAGCATCACCGAGTTCTAATAGTTTGCTAGAAAAAGACTATCTACAGTTTCACTGATGGCTGCTGCAAAGTTCAGTGAACAGTAGGGTCGAGCTTTGTCAAGTCCAATATCCACGAAAGTTTACACTAACGTAAAGAAAATCAAGATAAATGAGTAGCCACTTTGAGAGGATCCACAGCGGAAACCTTGAACTGAGTAGCCACTTTGTCAATACAAGCATACAAATTTAAGAATTACACAGTTTCACAGATATCTATCATGATAGGTGCATTGGGGCAGCCTTGATAACTGAACTTACTTCAGGTGTGCCGATCCCAGTGAAGGAATAAAGTCGGGTGGGAGTCACTGCCATCAAATAGTATCTAGTGCCGTTTCCTACAATAGTTGTTTCCATCTGCCAAATAAAAGAGGTAAAAAAGATGCTAAACAATCAGAGATAAATTTATGAGTAATGAACACCCAAGCATATTGGCGGCTTTAGCAATCACCTAATGAACTAAAATCTTAGCACATAGTGTCGTGATTATTCGCATCAGAACAATATATTAAGGTAATATGTGTCCAAAAGGAGCTGAATCATCTCATGGAATCTAAAGTTAACAAATCATAAGGAATAAAAACGCACCTGTATGCCCATGAAAGCTTCAGGCAACTCAGTCAATTCAAATAGGAACTTAATGTACTTCTCCTTCTTGTCTTTCTCATCAACAGCAATCTCATACAGCTGTCCATTATCTGTTCCAAGAATAACTTCCTTGGTCGAAGCTGCATCATCAAACACATCAAGTTAAAAACTACCAAAGCAAGACAAGAATAATTACACAATTAACAATCACCTTCAGTTATAAGTTGCTTATTCCAAGCAACAGTATTAACAACAAGACCGCGTAGTTTACTTAAAACTCTAGGCTTGTTCCACTTGGCATGGGTGTAAAATGTATCAGACGTCCCTCCCCCAACAACAGTGGCTATACATGACAACCGCCCGGATCAACAGATACCCTGTGAATAGATTGTTCACCAGGTCTACCAGCAGAAAGATCAATCTCTACATCAAGAATAATCAATTAATTAAGCAGTTGTAAACAAAATGGGATCTTTAAGGTGTGTAAACCTAATCCTAATGAATTGAGGACAAGGAAGAGAAGATACCGCTTGAATCTCCAACCATATAATCATGTCTAATGATCCATCCTTTACTAGTTCCCAAGACGATGACTTCGTTACCAGCAGCCATTGAAGTAATGACTCCACGACCCTTTGCTGCATACCTCTCCAAAGTGTCACCCTTGAAAATTTGACTTGCGGAATCCATCAGAATCGCCAGACAGCTGACCTCGTAATGTGTGTTGTTAATTCCACCGAGAAATGAAAGCACGAGCAAAAATCAGCAACAGGGTCGTAGCGATCTGATGATGAAACAACAAAGCTAACGAATTTCCATCGATTGATGAATCAATCAGTCATTGCATCTGCTCTAGGCCCATTGGGCCTCAATATAGCCCATTGGGCCTCAAAATTACTTATAAGCGTAACACAATTTTTTTTTCAAATCTTATTCACGATAGTCATCCATTCTAATCTTATTCATGATAGTCATTCATTCTAATCATTTGAAACTCTTATCACAACGAACACCTTCACACGATCACAATCTCGAAGAAGACGCCACAAGGGAGGAGGCTTCCTATAAAGGAATGTGATCCAGTGCAACAAACAGCAATTTGCTGCCAATATAAATTTATTCTATTTAATATTTTTATGAAATTTTTGTCACGTATAAAGGGTTTAGTGGTTTAGATAGGATTTTAGAATATAAAATATTAATTATCTATTTTTTAGGATTGTTTTGATCTTTGCGTCGTTTGTGTTTATTTTTTGTTGTAGGTTTAGACTTCTAGAGTAGTTCATTACTTTATGACATATTCAAGATTCTCTTAAATTATTACGGATTCCTTTTGAAACTTAATTAAGGTGTATAAGTTTCCATCTCAACACTCAATTATTGATTGTGAACTATTACTATCACTTCGGCAAGAATCCGACAATTAAGGTTACATATACACTTCAGCGGCTACTACATCAATGTAGCAACAGAGCAAACTCATAAATGAACCCTCACTGACACAACAATCCTGTGTAACGCTTTTTGTCTCAACCAGGCTGAATCTAGGCTCAAACTAATGCTCTCACTATGCTCTTCAATTTCTCTAATAGTAGCAAACACATGCACTCATTACAAATCAATGAAATCACTCTAAACAAAAGAAACTCAAAAGAAACCCTTAAATTGCCGTTAGAAGGAAGGAGCATAAGGTGTGCTTCATCCCTCGTTGTGATGCTTAAATATCATCTTCTAACACCCCTGGATCAACCCTTTGATAAACGGTTGAAGATGCACCATGCGTTACACGCTGGATTGCTCTGATTGGCTGAGACATGTCCACGTCGCTGCCTCGCTGGCGCCAAGCTAGCTTTGAACTTGGGCTAAACTCTGTACTATCTGGCCAGTGTACCCTTAGGCAAAATTGGCTTTAAATTCTAAAAACCTCAACCTGAATTCAGCTTTGGCTCCTCCTTTGAAGCCTTGTTGAGCAAACTGGCTTAGGAGACTCACAATTTCTTTCACTATTATTCCATTCTTCCAGCAGCTTCATATACCTTCCAGTGCTCCTTTGAGCAACCTTTCCTTTTACTTTTGTCAAAGTAGGTGACTGAAACCTCTTCATCACTCATGTACCTGCAATTACTTAATAAACAATAGTTTCAAGTAATGCTTGAATTTTAGGTTAGTGATGATCTTAGTACCCATATCTGCTGGATTATTACCAGTCGGTACCTTATGTAGAAACAATTCACCAGTAGAAAGAAGTTCCCTAATCTTATGAAACATAATTCCTACATGTTTTGTTCCTTCATGATAGACAGGTTCTTACTTAACTTTAAGGCAAGATGGCTATCAGACAGAATAATAATATTCTAATCAACCAAACCAGCTTCTTTCATTAAAACTTAACCACACAACCTCTCTACAAACATCAAAAATTGCTATATACTCAGTCTCGGTAGTAGACAAGGCAATTAATGGTTATAATTGAAACTTCAAAGAAATGCAGTTATGTTTTAATGTGAATATATAAGTAGTATTTGAGTTTTTATAATCTCTATCACTAGCAAAATAGTATCCACAAAACCAATTCATTCAGGTAAATTCATTAGCTGCCAAAATTCAAACCAACAATCAAGTTACCAGCAATATGCGCAATCACCCTTTTCAATGCAATCCAAAGTTCCTTACCAAGATTAGACATACATCTACTTAGCAAAGAAATTGCATTGCTAAGGTTAGGTCTAGTGCTAATCATTGCATACATAACTGAACCTATAGCATTAGCATATAGATGCCTTCCATATCAATCAATTCGCTCTCAGTTTTAGGACATTGAAGTTTACTTAAGATAAACTGAGGTGCAACAAGCAGAGAGACAGGTTTACATTTCAAATCACTAAACTTAGACACAAGCTTTTCTAGATAAGGTTCTTGATGCAGTTTCAATATAGTCTTAGTTTTATCTTTATCAATGATCATGTCCAATATTTTCCTAGTAGATCGTAAATCTTTCATGTCAAAAATAGAATTTAATTTCTTTTTCAACTCAAGAATCTTAGGCATACTATGACTTATAATTAACATATCATCAACATAAAGAAAAATATAAATAGGGTACTCACTTACAGAAGAGAAATACAAAGATGCATCAAAACTGCTCCTTGTAAATCCAATACTTATAACAAATGAGTCAAAATTCAAGTACCAATGCCTAGGAGGTTGCTTTAAACCATAAAAGTTCTTCAGCAAACAAATATAATCTGAATATTTTCTATCAACAAAACCCATAGGCTGAAGCATATAATTTTTTTCATCAAGTTCACCATACAAGAAAGCTGCTTCTTCATCTTTATATGCAGTCAGGGAAAGCATAATCCTAATAGTCTTAAATTTAACTACGGAAGAGAATATTTTATTATAATCTATTTCCTCACACTAAGTATAATCTTTAACTAATAGTCTTGCCTTATACCTAGGTGGGTCAGACTCGGTTTATCCTTCTTTAATTTTAAACAACCACCTACATTCTACAGATTTAAGATCCTTAGGTTTTGGAACTAATTTCCAAGTCTTATTAACCATCAAAGAATTCATTTCATCTTTCATAGTCTCCACCCATTTAGAGTTATCTCTAGATTTTATGGCATGCTTATAAGTCTCAGGTTCTACAGTTTTAATTCATGGGCTGCTAAAACTGCAATATTTATTAAATCAACAATAGACACTCCAGGGTACCTAGGGTTTGGCTTGGGTATTCTTCTTTCAATTCCCTATCCTTTTCTAACTGGTAATTTTTTAATACCTCAGTTTGGTATGGTTCTAAGTGACGTGTAGTATATAGTGGAGATTTTAAGTCCTAACAAGGCAAACAAAATTTATATATCTAGGAAACCTAGAGTCGAATCCCTAGAGATGAGCTAGAATTGATCAACTAGTTTTAACTAAAAGATTTGCCTAACATAAAAGGTTGGGGGAATTTGTAAGAGATTGTAATATTTTTGGGAGATTAAAATGCAAACTAAAGGGATTAAGGATCTATGGACCCTAGGCTTTAGCATATAAGGGGATGACAATCAATCATGCAACATATAATGAATAGAACTTGATTAAACTAGTTTATTTATGAAAATTAATCCTAAGTTCAACTTTCTTTCCATCCTTAGGACTAAGAGGTTCATCTAAATGGAGGCCTCAGTCTTTCAATATATTGGCACTCCCTTAGGTAATGGACTCTTCCTCAATCTTTCAATCTATTGGAAGAGTTAACATCACCTAGATCAAGTAAACTAGTCATCTACTCAATCCTACACTTTCATGTCAAGATCAAAGTAGATTATTCACGCAAGGCTATCTAATCAACTTAATATCAACTTTCATTGCATATATCATTGATTAGGTTCAATTAATTACACTTAAGCATTTTAACAAACACTTAATGTGCAACATTTAATAGATGTAGCCAATGCACAAAATTCATATCAAAATTTATTGCATAACAAATTAATCATCATCCAAATACATGCATATAACCTAGGGATCCATAGGATCCCTAACCAATCACTTCTCACTACTCATGCTAGAAATGAAAGCAACAACAATAGAAATGTATGAAAACATGAAATTAATTGCAAACTAGAGTAGTATGGGAGATGTTGATGCTCGATCTTCACTCCAAAGTCTTCAATTCCACAAAGTAGCACTTGATCTTCAAAAATCGAAATTCTAGGGTTTTTGGTCAAAGTCCGAAGTCAAGGCCCCGAGTTTGAAATGTCCAAAAAGTTTATATACTCGGTAGTCCTCTCCCTAGAAAAATTGACCTCGACCGAGCAGAATAATTGGGGAAAAATCTGCTCGGCCGACTTGAATTTCCTCTGGCCGAGCAGATTTGAATGTGGCGCGGTTTAGTCCTCGGCATACCAGCTTCTGCTCGACAGTCTTCCTCTTGGTCAGCCCGAGCAGATTTCTTCTCGGCCCGAGGAAAACTATCTGAGCTCCCTTGTATTGATCCTTGTTAACTTCCTGGCCGAGCAGAATTGTTCTCGACCGAGCAGAGTTCCTTAATCAATCCCCTGTTCAGGTCGGCCGAGCACATCCTTCATTGGCCGAGCAGATCATGTTTTGCAGCATCTGAGGATGGTTGCATACTGATGGAGTGTATTTATACGATCCATCATTGTCTTATTTCCATTTATTTTTATATGTTTTGTTTGTGAAATATTACTTTTTCGTAATGTTTTGTATTTCAGGCATATTATGACTGCAAGAGAGCTTTTATACGCTAATGGAGCATTTTAGGCGAATTCGGATCAAGAAGATGAAGAAAGGAGCTGGATGACATCATGCTGACGTCAGACATGGACGCTGAAGAATTTATTTAATCCTTAAGGGTCCGCGGGAGTTAATTACTTAAGGGTGCGCGGATCTTCTGGCCCAGCCCAATGGACATCTTCAGCTACATTATAAATAGGGTGTTAACCCTAATTCAAAAGAGAGCCTGGACGGCCACAAGCAAAGTTTCCTCTTCAAACTCAATTTTAGATTCATGTTTTGTAGTAGTAGCTAATTCTCAATTTGGGGAATTTAGTTGCAACTTTGTATGAGTCCATTGAATAACATGTTTTAATTTAGTGAATTCTGTGATAGAGTGCAGTTGTATGCTATTTTATGTCCTTTACACTGCTTTTATTCTAACATATTATGGTATAAGATTACGCTTTTGGTGTAGTTTTGTATTTCAGGTCTTAAAGAAGAGTTAGAACAAAAACGCAACAAGGAGGCTGAATCTCGAGCAAAAAGATAACAAGGCAAAGACAATCAACGAATGGTCACTGGCGCGCGAGCAACATGGCGCGCGAGTGAAGGTCGCGCAGAGGTCAGCAAAACGGTGACGTCAGCAGATAGCGAGATATTCGGAACGATGACGTCATCACGCGCGAGAATATTTCTAAGTTCGGTTTTTGGAGATTTAAGGTTTCCTAAGCTGATTTTTAGAGATAGAGATGATTTCCTACAGATATCCTTGCCTAAATATTCGTGGAAACCCTAGAAGGCAAGGACTATAAATTCAAAGCCTTATGGAAATCTCAGGATGCACACTTAGAGAGAGAGCTGACGGCGCAGAGCTTGATTCCGGCGAAGACGTGCGCGCAAGCTGTCACGCGAGCCTGACGACGCAGAATTCAGATTTGTCTTGTTATTTTAGTTGTCTTATAATTATTCTTGAGATGTATTCGATCAGTATGTCTAGCTAACTTACTGATTTCGGTTTGGATTTGAATCTATGAATAATATGTTTTTGAGGTCTTGTTCTTAATTTGCATGATTAAGTTTAGTATTATTATTCCGCACTCCATTGCATGATAATTAGGTTAGACAATTAAGCGAAGCCTTGCACCGCAGACTTAGTTGTAGAATCTAGTATCTATAGTTAAACTATCAGAAGTACGTGACTGTGAATGATAGGAGTAACACTAGAATAGGCAGTAACTACCTTGACCGGATTCGTTATTGACTAGACTAGATTGAGTAATAATATCATACAAACCTTGACCGGAATGTGTGTAGATTATTAAGCTGTGACAGGACCTTAATCTACGTGGACAATTAAATCATGTGCTTTTAGTGACCGAGGATAAAACATAGAGTTCATAGTGAAGAATCTGAACCGGATTCATCTCTTGCATATTTATTTGCGTCTATCATACTTGCTGTCTGTGTGTGCGCCAGTTGTACTTGCGCAACAGTTTTTCTTTCTTTTAATTGTTCTCACGCACAACCCCAATTCTTTAGTTTTGTAGTTGAAAA
This sequence comes from Sedum album, assembly GCA_006409495.1. Taxonomy (NCBI): domain Eukaryota; kingdom Viridiplantae; phylum Streptophyta; class Magnoliopsida; order Saxifragales; family Crassulaceae; genus Sedum; species Sedum album. The sequence goes on from QZGG01001644.1 coordinate 44,150, forward strand.
GAGACTTCCACCGTTCCCTGTGGATTCGACCCCAGCTTGCCAATACTATACTAGTAAGGAGAGTCGGGACAAATTTGCAGCACTCAACGACGTGCTCGTCAAATTTTGGCGCCGTTGCCGGGGAGCGGCTAGAGAAGTTTTCTTTTCTTTTCTTTTGTTAATTACTTTTTTTTTCTTATACAAAATCCTAAAAAAAAAAAAAATTAGTTACGTTTAATTTAGTTGTTGTTTTTGTTTGCATGGAAGATTTTGGTGAGAATAGTGTCATCGGCAGACGAGCAGGAACTCCAGACGCACCAGCGCGTAACGCTGACAACATTTTTGCACGCCTGAACCCAGCTGAACTCGAGGCAATCAGAAGAGAAGTACGCAGAGACTTAGAGTTCAGAATGGACGTTGAACTACCCAGAAATGATAATCAGTTGAATGATAACATGGATAGACGCGCGCCACCTCCTGGCGCGCGCGTACCTGCTCAACCAGTGGCGCGACGCACCATCAAGGAGATGTCTGCTCCTCAAGCTGTGAATCAACCATGGTGCATAGTACTGCCTCCAGATGGACACTTCGAACTGCGGACTCAGCTTGTTCACTACATACCAAAATTCCATGGTATGGCTAGTGAGAATCCAGTAAAACATGTACGAGAATTCGCAGCCATTTGTGAGAATATGAGGAATGGGAATGAGGACCCAGAATTGTTGAAGCTTAGAGCCTTCCCGTTTTCACTATGTGATTCAGCTCGACAATGGTTGATGGGACTAGCGCCGGGTTCAATAAGGACATGGCCCGAATTACAAGAACGATTTCTAGACAAGTTTTATCCCGCGGCCAAAGTGTCACTGCTGCGTCGGGAGTTAGCTGCGCCGAAACAGTTGCATGGGGAATCATTATCAAGAGTATTACGAGCGGTTCAGGGAACTTGAAGCGAACTGCTACAATCATGGACTCCCGCAACATGTGTTGATAGAGAACTTCCTCAACGGACTTACTGAGATGGAGCTCAGGTTGTTGAATGCTTGCGCAGGAGGCAACGTGAGGAACATGTATCCGGAGGATGTATGGAAATTAATAGAGGACACGGCTGACCAAGTTAGATATCAAGTGTCACTAGAGAATAACCGCGCCAGAGCACTGCATCAAGTAGACGTGACCGGAGAGATCAAGGAATTGAAGGATATGATGCAGAAGCTAATGACGAAACAAAGCATCGAGACAAGAGCGTGTGAATTCTGTCACGCCACAGACCATCTTACTGACGCATGCCCCTCCCTATTCGAAGAACACGCAGATGTTAATGCAGTAGGAGGATGGAACAACGGACAAGCTAGGCAAGGACAGCCTAGATTCGGATTGGCAGAGAATGGGTTTAGTTGGAAGAACGACCAGAATTTTCAGAGGCCGCGCGCTGACTGGCGCGCGCAACCCAATGCTCCCACTGGCGCACGACCTTACGCGCCAGTGCCTTCCTATAACCCACCACATCGACGCACTGAAGGACAAACGCAGAATGCTCAACCACCAAAGAAATCATTGGAAGAAATAGTGGGTCAGCTTGAGCAGTCACAGAGACGAGAACGGAAGAGCAGAATGACAAAAGGTTTAAACTGATAGAGAATCAGCTCACCCAGATTGCCACCACTGTTAATGAACTGAAGGCTAGTGATGGAAATCTGCCTCCAGGTAATACAGAATCCAAAGGGAAGTATCAACATGGTTCAGATGGACGCGCCACCACCAGAACACATCAGCGCGCCAGTTGATACGCGCAGCGCTGACAGCGCAGCAGAGGAACGGAACGCAGAATATAGTTGTTGCACCGGTCTTTTCACGCACCAACCCTGACCCACCAGAGCAGAAGGAAGCACTATGCTGAATGATTTCCAAGCAAGCTTGAAGATATGCTTAGCTCCAGATTTACCGGAAAACTTGCTGATCCGGGAACCTTTACTATTCCGTGCTTTATTGGAGAAACCTGGTTAGCGAGTGCATGTTAGACTTAGGAGCATCGGTTAATTTGCTGCCATATTCACTATATTCAGCATCGTCAATGGGACCTTCGAGCCAACGGACATGCATTGTTACTTGCGGACAACTCACGGACCGAAGCAAAGGGGAAAATAGTAGATGTCTTGATCCATGTCGGCAAACTCAAGTTTCCTAGCAGATTTCTACGTAGTTGACATGAACAAGCCGAATACGGAAGCAAGGGAATCAGTGTTGCTGGGCCGACCATTTATGAGAACCGCGCAAGTGTGCATTGATGTCGGGAAAGGTATGGTGACATTACAAGACAAGAAGCACATACTCAGATTAGATGTCATCAATAGAATCAATTATCGGAGGAACCATTGGTGAATGATTGGATCAACGAGCACCAATACCAAGGTATTCTGGGATGATGCGCACCAGTCAGAAGGAATATGCCTTTGGCGCGCCAGAACAGTATAAAGAGTAAGCCACCAGATAAGAGGCGCAGAGAGCAAAGCCGAGAGCAGACAAACACTTGGGAACAACATCGGAACGCAGATATGGTGCGCAGAATGATCATGCAGAATAGGGCTGCGCGACTCAGGGATACACGAGAGCTTACACGCACACACACTGGCGCATCGAAAGACCCAACACGCGGAACTTCGCGTTTTCTATCTCCTTACCTTCTGATCATATTGATTATTCTTATTTATCTTACACTGACTCACTTGAATTTTTGCCATGCAGAAAAGATGACGATACGGAAGGAGGCAAATATTCAAGTGTGGGGGAGGTAAATCGTGCGCTATGAGTGCACATTTGCGTCGAGCTAACGACGTTAAACAAAGCACTCGTCGGAAGGTACTCCGACAAACTTAACTTAGTTTATTTTCATTTGTTTCGTGTGTGTTTAGTATAGTTTGGTTTTTGTTTTAGTTTTAATTTTAGGTTTAGTTTTAGTCTTGGGCCCATGTAGTTTTGGGCCATGCATGCATGTGGGCTTTTTGCACTATAAATATGTGATGAGGGGTAAATTTCATGTCACTTTTCATTTTCAACTTATCTCTCTATACACAAAAACCCAAAGCCACAAGCCACCACCGCCGACCGCCGCCACAGCCGCCGCGTCACCGCCGCACACAACCCAGAATTTCGAAATTTTGGCCAGAACGTAGATCTCAGTGCAGGTATTCTACTGTCAAAATTTCATTCGATTTGGATCAGTTTTGGTGTGCCAATTTTCAGTGGTAGTTTAGATCTAGATCTGCGTGCTCGCGCGTGACAGGACACGCGCGCCAGTTTTAGTCGGTGCTTGATTTTGCTCGTTATAATGTCTATCTGTGTGGATCAATCGGAGAAGTTGGATTTTGAGATTAGGCACAAGTTATACAGTATGTGAATTTTTGCCGACTGTGTTTGTGGATGAGAGTTCTGCGAGATGGGGCTCTATGAAGAAGTACATGCGGCTTTGCCGCAACCGGATGGGCTTCGTTCATGGAACTCAGCTCGGACACTGACGTGGAGGATACACTGGAGTTCCTCGCGTCGTACGAGGCTTAGCAGACCGGATCAGGTACCGCCACAGGGGCGTGTACTATGAGGCCGCGCCATCACAGTTCGGCGCAGTTATGGGATTCGACAGAATGCCCGGGGCTGAGGTGGATGAGCACACTGATCAAGAGGCCTGGAGGATTGGACTGACGGCAGCAAGCCGTATGCGGGTGGAAGGAGTTTGGGGACGGAGCTATTGGACCCAAAGATGTTTTATCTCCAGAGGCTCATTTCCCACTCCATCATCGGCCGCTACAATGGATCTCAGCGGCCCGGACTACTGGACATGGCCATCTTGAAGGGCCTATACTATGGAAAGAAGGTGCGCTACACGCGCCTGCTCACCAGCTACTGGGAAGCGGTGAGCATGAAGGGCCCGCTGCTGTGCGGAGGACTGATCACGCACTTCTGCGTGCGCTGCATATGGAACCATGGCTGGAGGAGCACACATCGTACGGGCTGAGTTTCTGACGCGCCAGAAGATGCGTCTCTACAAGGGTATCAAGATCGCGCGGATGGAACCGCGTATTGGAGCTACAGGCGCGGACTTGAGACGTCAGAGCTGCGCCAGAGGTTGTGGCGCAAGAGACAGTGGCGCCCAGAAGGAGCAGGCGCCGATCAGAGCATGCGCAAGCAGAGTCCAGCGCGCAAGGAAGTGGCGCGCAAGTATTAGTTGACCAGCGCTGGGTGTTCAACGCTCAGCGTGTTATGGAGTATGTGGCACCACAGGGTGCCAACTTGGACTTGACGCCACCTAGAGGCTGGCACGCTGGGACCCGATCCCAGGAGAGTATGCATTACGGGATGAAGACCCTATCGAAGAACTCTCCCGGTCATTTTCTACTTCGTTTTAAATATTTGATCGGTGTAATGAATATTTCGGTGGTTGTTTTAACTGTTGTTTTAAAACACTGTTTTAACTGTCCTTATGTTTAAATGGTGTTTTAAGTAATCGGTGTTTTCAATAACTCGGGGGTGGCCATATTATGAATTGTGTTCGGTGCAAAATAGTGCATTACATGCATGCATTGCTATTGCTTTCTTCTTTTTACTTATGCATAACGTGAGGACACGTTTTTGTTTAAGTGTGGGGGGGCAGTAGTATATTTATCTTAGGAGTAGGAATTTTCATTAATTTTTCGTTTTTTTTAGGATAAATTTTTCGTTTTAGTTTAAAACAAACCAAACCGATAGTTGAACACATCTCAAGAGGTATCTGCGCGCGAGAAACATTGGCGTGCGCAACCTGTGTGCGTACTCGCGCACCTGAGGTAATTTGTGCTTATATGACATATTCTGATTTTTGGTAATTTTTTCGAATTTTGTGTATCTCTTGAGTGGAATAACGAGGGATGTGGAGTTGATAGAAACGTCCTAGAGAAGCAGTCGATCGAACGAAGCTTGAGGATCGGTTGCATGGTTATGAGTATTCGTGGAGGTTGGTACTTCGCGGTCAAAGGAATAAGAGCAAGCTCAGTCACGCAGATGCCGAAGGCGAAACCCTACCAGCGTGACGAGACGGAAAAACAGACCGTCTTCGTGGAAGTAGTTGCTCAGGAAGGGGCGCGCGGTTGCAAACGCGTGACCTGACTTGCGCGCGACTATCAGAAGCGAGAGCGGGGCGTGGTTCCATAGCTGTTATCCGAAGGCCGTGATTGGAAGCCGTTCTAGGGAAAAATAAGGATCCGGACCAGAAAGCAGAGTATTCAATTCAAAGTGAAAGCTTACAAGGCCGAAACAATGAAAAGAAGAAATTGTGCAACAGAGTTTATCAATATGTCCGAGAAACAAACAGTAAAGCGTCAAAGACGTAGAGCTCAGAAAACCCTAAGACGCGGATCAATCACGTACCAAAGAAAGCGGATACGAATAACCATGCAATCGCGAATCAAGAAGAATTCGGTGACCGGTGCTTAAGCAGGACTATCTCCCAATCATCCAAATTGATTTGCATTCCACAAGAGAGGTAACACAAGGTTAGAATCAGTTACTTTAATCAGTTTAGTGTTGTAGAGTCACAATTGCGCAGGTTGTGAGAGTGGCGCACATGTGTGGCGCAGTAAGTCCAACATTCACGCGTGCAGTACACAAGAGGTAAGGAAGCCGACTTGTTCAGGGACGAACAAGAGTAAGTGTGGGGGATTTGATAGAGTGCAGTTGTATGCTATTTTATGTCCTTTACACTGCTTTTATTCTAACATATTATGGTATAAGATTACGCTTTTGGTGTAGTTTTGTATTTCAGGTCTTAAAGAAGAGTTAGAACAAAAACGCAACAAGGAGGCTGAATCTCGAGCAAAAAGATAACAAGGCAACGACAACAGACAAGAGGCCACTGGCGCGCGAGCAACATGGCGCGCGAGTGAAGGTCGCGCAGAAGACAGCAAAACGGTGACGTCAGCAGATAGCGAGATATTCGGAACGATGACGTCATCACGCGCGAGAATATTTCTAAGTTCGGTTTTTGGAGATTTAAGGTTTCCTAAGCTGATTTTTAGAGATAAGATGATTTCCTACAGATATCCTTGCCTAAATATTCGTGGAAACCCTAGAAGGCAAGGACTATAAATACAAAGCTTATGGAAATCTCAGGAGCACACTTAGAGAGAAGCTGACGGCGCAGAGCTTAATTCCGGCGAAGAGTGCGCGCAACCTGTCACGCGAGCCTGACGACGCAGCATCAGATTTGTCTTGTTATTTTAGTTGTCTTATAATTATTCTTGAGATGTATTCGATCAGTATGTCTAGCTAACTTACTGATTTCGGTTTGGATTTGATCTATGAATAATATGTTTTTGAGGTCTTGTTCTTAATTTGCATGATAAGTTTAGTATTATTATTCCGCACTCCATTGCATGATAATTAGGTTAGACAATTAAGCGAAGCCTTGCACCGCAGACTTAGTTGTAGAATCTAGTATCTATAGTTAAACTATCAGAAGTACGTGACTGTGAATGATAGGAGTAACACTAGAATAGGCAGTAACTACCTTGACCGGATTCGTTATTGACTAGACTAGATTGAGTAATAATATCATACAAACCTTGACCGGAATGTATGTGTAGGTTATTAAGCTGTGACAGGACCTTAATCTACGTGGACAATTATATCATGTGCCTTTAGTGACCAAGGATAAAACATAGAGTTCATAGTGAAGAATCTGAACCGGATTCATCTCTTGCATATTTATTTGCGTCTTCATACTTGCTGTGCTGTCTGTGTGTGCGCCAGTTGTACTTGCGCACAGTTTTTCTTTCTTTTAATTTTCTCACGCACAACCCAATCTTAGTTTGTAGTTGAAAAGAGACTTCCACCGTTCCCTGTGGATTCGACCCCAGCTTGCCAATACTATACTAGTAAGGAGAGTCGGGACAAATTTGCAGCACTCAACGACGTGCTCGTCAAATTTTGGCGCCGTTGCCGGGGACGGCTAGAGAAGTTTTCTTTTCTTTTTCTTTTGTTATTTACTTTTTGTTTCTTATAAAAAATCCAAAAAAATTAGTTACGTTTAATTTAGCTGTTGTTTTTTGTTGCATGGAAGATTTTGGTGAGAAAACAGTGTATAGGCAGAAGAGAGAAACTCCAGACGCGCCAGCGCGCAACGCGAAACATTTTTGCTCGCCTAAACCCAGCTGAACTCGAAATCAGAAGAGAAGTACGCAGAGACTTAGAGTTCAGAATGGACGTTGAACTACCCAGAAATGATAATCAGTTGAAATAACATGGATAGACGCGCGCCACCTCCTGGCGCGCGTGCCTGCTCAACCAGTGGCGCGACGCACCATCAAGGAGATGTCTGCTCCTCAAGCTGTGAATCAACCATGGTGCATAGTACTGCCTCCAGATGGACACTTCGAACTGCGGACTCAGCTTGTTCACTACATACCAAAATTCCATGGTATGGCTAGTGAGAATCCAGTAAAACATGTACGAGAATTCGCAGCCATTTGTGAGAATATGAGGAATGGGAATGAGGACCCAGAATTGTTGAAGCTTAGAGCCTTCCCGTTTTCACTATGTGATTCAGCTCGACAATGGTTGATGGGACTAGCGCCGGGTTCAATAAGGACATGGCCCGAATTACAAGAACGATTTCTAGACAAGTTTTATCCCGCGGCCAAAGTGTCACTGCTGCGTCGAGAGTTAGCTGCGCCGAAACAGTTGCATGGGGAATCATTATCAGAGTATTACGAGCGGTTCAGGGAACTTGAAGCGAACTGCTACAATCATGGACTCCCGCAACATGTGTTGATAGAGAACTTCCTCAACGGACTTACTGAGATGGAGCTCAGGTTGTTGAATGCTTGCGCAGGAGGCAACGTGAGGAATATGTATCCGGAGGATGTATGGAAATTAATAGAGGACACGGCTGACCAAGTTAGATATCAAGTGTCACTAGAGAATAACCGCGCCAGAGCACTGCATCAAGTAGACGTGACCGGAGAGATCAAGGAATTAAAGGATATGATGCAGAAGCTAATGACAAACAAAGCATCGAGACAAGAGCGTGTGAATTCTGTCACGCCACAGACCATCTTACTGACGCATGCCCCTCCCTATTCGAAGAACACGCAGATGTTAATGCAGTAGGAGGATGGAACACGGACAAGCTAGGCAAGGACAGCCTAGTTTGGATTGGCAGAGAATGGGTTTAGTTGGAAGAACGACCAGAATTTTCAGAGGCCGCGCGCTGACTGGCGCGCGCAACCTAATGCCCACTGGCGCACGACCTTACGCGCCAGTGCCTTCCTATAACCCACCACACGACGCACTGAAGGACAAACGCAGAATGCTCAACCACCAAAGAAATCATTAGAAGAAATAGTGGGTCAGTTGGCTGAGACAGTCCGAAGAAACGAAGAGCAGAATGACAAAAGGTTTAAACTGATAGAGAATCAGCTCACCCAGATTGCCACCACTGTTAATGAACTGAAGGCTAGTGATGGAAATCTGCCCTCTCAGGTAATACAGAATCCAAAGGGAAGTATCAACATGGTTCAGATGGACGCGCCACCACCAGAACACATCAGCGCGCCAGTTGATACGCGCAGTACATGGCGCAGCAGAGGAACAGAACGCAGAATAGTTGTTGCACCGGTCTTTTCACGCACCAACCCTGACCCACCAGAGCAGAAGGAAGTACTATGCTGAATGATTTCCAAGCAAGCTTGAAGATATGCTTAGCTCCAGATTTACCGGAAAACTTGCTGATCCGGGAACCTTTACTATTCCGTGCTTTATTGGAGAAACCCTGGTTAGCGAGTGTATGTTAGACTTAGGAGCATCGGTTAATTTGCTGCCATATTCACTGTATTCAGCATCGTCAATGGGACCTCTCGAGCCAACGGACATGCATTGTTACTTGCGGACAACTCACGGACCGAAGCAAAGGGGAAAATAGTAGATGTCTTGACCCATGTCGGCAAACTCAAGTTCCTAGCAGATTTCTACGTAGTTGACATGAACAAGCCGAATACGGAAGCAAGGGAATCAGTGTTGCTGGGCCGACCATTTATGAACCGCGCAAGTGTGCATTGATGTCGGGAAAGGTATGGTGACATTACAAGACAAGAAGCACATACTCAGATTAGATGTCATCAATAGAATCAATTATCGGAGGAACCATTGGTGAATGATTGGATCAACGAAGCACCAATACCAAGTATTCTGGGATGATGCGCGCCAGTCAGAAGAATATGCCTTTGGCGCGCCAGAACAGTATAAAGAGTAAGCCACCAGATAAGAGGCGCAGAGAGCGAAGCCGAGCAGCCAACACTTGGGAACAACATCGGAACGCGGATATGGTGCGCAGAATGATCATGCAGAATAGGGCTGCGCGACTCAGGGATACACGAGAGCTTACACGCACACACACTGGCGCATCCGAAAGACCCAACACGCGAACTTCGCGTTTTCTATCTCCTTACCTTCTGATCATATTGATTATTCTTATTTATCTTACACTGATCACTTGAATTTTTGCCATGCAGAAAAGATGACGATACGGAAGGAGGCAAATATTCAAGTGTGGGGGAGGTAAACCGTGCGCTATGAGTGCACATTTGCGTCGAGCTAACGACGTTAAACAAAGCACTCGTCGGAAGGTACTCCGACAAACTTAACTTAGTTTATTTTCATTTGTTTGTGTGTGTTTAGTATTTGGTTTTTGTTTTAGTTTTAATTTTAGGTTAGTTTTAGTCTTGGGCCCATGTAGTTTTGGGCCATGCATGCATGTGGGCTTTTTGCACTATAAATATGTGATGAGGGGTAAATTTTCATGTCACTTTTCATTTTCAACTTATCTCTCTAACACAAAAACCCAAAGCCACAAGCCACCACCGCCGACCGCCGCCACAGCCGCCGCGTCACCGCCGCACCAACCCAGAATTTCGAATTTTGGCCAGAACGTAGATCTCAGTGCAGGTATTCTACTGTCAAAATTTCATTCGATTTGGATAGTTTTGGTGTTCAATTTTCAGTGGTAGTTTAGATCTAGATCTGCGTGCTCGCGCGTGACAGGACACGCGCGCCAGTTTTAGTCTTGTGCTTGTTTTGCTGTTATAATGTCTATCTGTGTGGATCAATCGGAGAAGTTGGATTTTGAGATTAGCACAAGTTATACAGTATGTGAATTTTTGCCGACGTGTTTGTGGATGAGAGTTCTGCGAGATGGGGCTCTATGAAGAAGTACATGCGGCTTTGCCGCAACGGATGGGCTTCGTTATGGAACTCAGCTCGGACACAGACGTGGAGGATACGCTGGAGTTCCTCGCGTCGTACGAGGTTTAGCAGACCGGATCAGGTACCGCCACAGGGGCGTGTACTATGAGGCCGCGCCATCACAGTTCGGCGCAGTTATGGGATTCGACAGAATGCCCGGGGCTGAGGTGGATGAGCACACTGATCAAGAGGCCTGGGAGGATTGGACTGACGGCAGCAAGCCGTATGCGGGTGGAAGGAGTTTGGGGACGGAGCTATTGGACCCAAAGATTTTATCTCCAGAGGCTCATTTCCCACTCCATCATCGGCCGCTACAATGGATCTCAGCGGCCCGGACTACTGGACATGGCCATCTTGAAGGGCCTATACTATGGAAAGAAGGTGCGCTACACGCGCCTGCTCACCAGCTACTGGGAAGCGGTGAGCATGAAGGGCCCGCTGCTGTGCGGAGGACTGATCACGCACTTTCTGCGTGCGCTGCATATGGACCATGGCTGGAGGAGCACACATCGTACGGGCTGAGTTTCTGACGCGCCAGAAGATGCGTCTCTACAAAGGTATCAAGATCGCGCGGATGGAACCGCGTATTGGAGCTACAGGCGCGGACTTGAGAACGTCAGCTGCGCCAGAGGTTGTGGCGCAAGAGACAGTGGCGCCCAGAAGGAGCAGGCGCCGATCAGAGCATGCGCAAGCAGAGTCCAGCGCGCAAGGAAGTGGCGCGCAAGTATTAGTTGACCAGCGCTGGGTGTTCAACGCTCAGCGTGTTATGGAGTATGTGGCACCACAGGGTGCCAACTTGGACTTGACGCCACCTAGAGGCTGGCACGCTGGAGACCCGATCCCAGGAGAGTATGCACTACGGGATGAAGACCCTATCGAAGAACTCTCCCGGTCATTTTCTACTTCGTTTTAAATATTTATGATCGGTGTAATGAATATTTCGGTGGTTGTTTTAACTGTTGTTTTAAAACACTGTTTTAACTGTCCTTATGTTTTAAATGGTGTTTTAAAGTAATCGGTGTTTTCAATAACTCGGGGGTGGCATATTATGAATTGTGTTCGGTGCAAAATATGCATTACATGCATGCATTGCTATTGCTTTCTTCTTTTTACTTATGCATAACGTGAGGACACGTTTTTGTTTAAGTGTGGGGGGGCAGTAGTATATTTATCTTAGGAGTAGGAATTTTCATTAATTTTTTCGTTTTTTTTAGGATAAATTTTTCGTTTTAGTTTAAAACAAACCAAACCGATAGTTGAACACATCTCAAGAGGTATCTGCGCGCGAGAACATTGGCGTGCGCGACCTGTGTGCGTACTCGCGCACCTGAGGTAATTTGTGCTTATATGACATATTCTGATTTTTGGTAATTTTTTCGAATTTTGTGTATCTCTTGAGTGGAATAACGAGGGATGTGGAGTTGATAGAAACGTCCTAGAGAAGCAGTCGATCGAACGAAGCTTGAGGATCGGTTGCATGGTTATGAGTATTCGTGGAGGTTGGTACTTCGCGGTCAAAGGAATAAGAGCAAGCTCAGTCACGCAGATGCCGAAGGCGAAACCCTACCAGCGTGACGAGACGGAAAAACAGACCGTCTTCGTGGAAGTTAGTTGCTCAGGAAGGGGCGCGCGGTTGCAAACGCGTGACCTGACTTGCGCGCGACTATCAGAAGCGAGAGCGGGGCGTGGTTCCATAGCTGTTATCCGAAGGCCGTGATTGGAAGCCGTTCTAGGGAAAAATAAGGATCCGGACCAGAAAGCAGAGTATTCAATTCAAAGTGAAAGCTTACAAGGCCGAAACAATGAAAAGAAGAAATGTGCAACAGAGTTATCAATATGTCCGAGAAACAAACAGTAAAGCGTCAAAGACGTAGAGCTCAGAAAACCCTAAGACGCGGATCAATCACGTACCAAAGAAAGCGGATACGAATAACCATGCAATCGCGAATCAAGAAGAATTCGGTGACCGGTGCTTAAGCAGGACTATCTCCCAATCATCCAAATTGATTTGCATTCCACAAGAGAGGTAACACAAGGTTAGAATCATTACTTAATCAGTTTAGTGTTGTAGAGTCACAATTGCGCAGGTTGTGAGAGTGGCGCACATGTGTGGCGCAGTAAGTCCAACATTCACGCGTGCAGTACACAAGAGGTAAGGAAGCCGACTTGTTCAGGGACGAACAAGAGTAAGTGTGGGGGATTTGATAGAGTGCAGTTGTACGCTATTTTATGTCCTTTACACTGCTTTTATTCTAACATATTATGGTATAAGATTACGCTTTTGGTGTAGTTTTGTATTTCAGGTCTTAAAGAAGAGTTAGAACAAAAACGCAACAAGAGGCTGAATCTCGAGCAAAAAGATAACAAGGCAACGACAACAACAAGGCACTGCGCGCGAGCAACATGGCGCGCGAGTGAAGGTCGCGCAGAAGACAGCAAAACGGTGACGTCAGCAGACAGCGAGATATTCGGAACGATGACGTCATCACGCGCTAAAGAATATTTCTAAGTTCGGTTTTTGGAGATTTAAGGTTTCCTAAGCTGATTTTTAGAGATAAAGATGATTTCCTACAGATATCCTTGCCTAAATATTCGTGGAAACCCTAGAAGGCAAGGACTATAAATACAAAGCTTATGGAAATCTCAGGAGCACACAGAGAGAGAGCTGACGGCGCAGAGCTTAATTCCGGCGAAGACGTGCGCGCAAGCTGTCACGCGAGCCTGACGACGCAGCATACAGATTTGTCTTGTTATTTTAGTTGTCTTATAATTATTCTTGAGATGTATTCGATCAGTATGTCTAGCTAACTTACTGATTTCGGTTTGGATTTGATCTATGAATAATATGTTTTTGAGGTCTTGTTCTTAATTTGCATGATTAAGTTTAGTATTATTATTCCGCACTCCATTGCATGATAATTAGGTTAGACAATTAAGCGAAGCCTTGCACCGCAGACTTAGTTGTAGAATCTAGTATCTATAGTTAAACTATCAGAAGTACGTGACTGTGAATGATAGGAGTAACACTAGAATAGGCAGTAACTACCTTGACCGGATTCGTTATTGACTAGACTAGATTGAGTAATAATATCATACAAACCTTGACCGGAATGTATGTGTAGGTTATTAAGCTGTGACAGGACCTTAATCTACGTGGACAATTATCATGTGCCTTTAGTGACCAAGGATAAAACATAGAGTTCATAGTGAAGAATCTGAACCGGATTCATCTCTTGCATATTTTTGCGTCTTTCATACTTGCTGTCTGTGTGTGCGCCAGTTGTACTTGCGCAACAGTTTTTCTTTCTTTTAATTTACTCACGCACAACCCAATCTTAGTTTGTAGTTGAAAAGAGACTTCCACCGTTCCCTGTGGATTCGACCCCAGCTTGCCAATACTATACTAGTAAGGAGAGTCGGGACAAATTTGCAGCACTCAACGACGTGCTCGTC